>FIZT01010716.1:0-10813 GCA_900065295.1 Paracoccus marginatus | reverse complement strand
GATATGAACCGATTGAGCTGAAAATTTTTATGGGGGGTTTTCTCACGTATTGGCACCAATCCACGGCGGGTCCGAAAAAAATTCGATTTTTTTTTTCCATCAAGTATAAATAAGGGCCACCCTAATACTCACATACGAATACGACACGACCCGCGAAAATCGACAAACGTATTACGTAATCTCAATATACTTTCGCTCTCGTTTGCAGGATAACGAAACCCTGCAGTTTCCCAGCGGTATAAAAATCTTCGGCGATACCATCTACATAATGACCAACGAGTTGCAAAACTTTATCGCCGGTACGACCAAACCGAACGACGTCAAATACCGTATCCTAGTCGGCTCAGTCAGCGATCTCGTCCGCGGCACCGGCTGCCATCAAAGGTCTGACGAGTATTTAGAGCAGCATGCCTCCCATTACTCAAACTTCCACCAAAGCTTTGATCACACTGCCAAGCTTGACGACGCTGCTCCGGCCCCGGGGCTACATTCGCATTACCCGTTCTTCGACAATAACGGCGGCGAGAACGTCGCGTACGAGACGGCCGCCGCCCCCGTCGCGCCTTCGCCTTTTATTCAGAGATATTCTCACGATTTCGGCCGGTTTAGAAGACTTTTCACGTTATCGGCGCCGTTGCTTCGTTACCGATGATCGAAATAATAAAAATACCGCCCATGTACACTGTACAGTACTGCAGACTTGTGAAAATACCCCTGATTCGGCATAAGCGTAGGCAATACATACGACATTAGCTCACTGCCTCTCTGCAGTCTGTACAAACTACGTGCAAAGTGATCAGCGGTGATATAAAAAAAATAATTAAAAAATGGTACTGATTATCCAATTGCATGTATGGTCATTTCACGCATGCTTCGAAAGAGTATTTTCAAGTAGAAAAAAAATCAAAATATATTACGAGTCAAAAAAATTTATCCAAGTACTTGGTAGCTTATCCAAGCAATTAGATAAATTATCCATCTACCTAGTTAATTTATTGTAAATATGTAAATACATGCTTATGCAATTACCTATAATAGAAATCAAAAAATCTACCGTTGTAATTAATCTCACGTCCACCCACTTTATAATACATAGTAGTTAGTTTTGCTTTTTTCTAAAAGCTTATAATCATCAAAATTAGCAATTATTTTACTTTATAATGTTAAATTTAACACAAATGCTGCATGATAAACCTCATCGTCATCAGTTAACCAAAATGTTGATAAAAAAAAAGAAAAAAAATTCAGGGGGACAGACTGCAACACAAAAAGCTTTAAGGTATTTAAAAATGATGAAATAATTTTGGTAAGTGAATAGGTAGGTACCTACATAAGTATTTATTTATGTATTTTATTGCACCTAATTTTGTATTATTTATTTATTTTTTCTCTCGAAGAATAGGTATGTACCAATGAATTTACATAATAAACAAAATTTCCAAATTTCATTTTCCTCATTCTATTCTGGTGAAAACAAGAGGGAACTATACAAGACTTGTTTTTTTTCCCTCAAATCTCAACCCCTTCCCCCATATACACACCAAAGAGACAAACCAAAATACAATGTGCATATGTGTTTCACGATTTAAAAAAAAAAAAAAATTGAAAATAATAAAAAAATTCAACGTAAGTTATGCATCTCAACTAAAATTTTTTTTCAATTTTTCCCTGCCCAGTATTTACCAAGCACTTAATCTTGTTCCTTCAGGCTGGAATGTAGGCAACTTTTTAGACACAACAGGCGTAAAATTATTATGTTGTGATAACCACATGGTGAAAAGTTTTACTTCTATCTTCAAACAACGAGTACAATGTACAAAGACGAATATCTACAGATGTATTTTATGTAAATAGACTGTAAAATGCTATTAAACGGTATGTAAATTTGTACATTATATCTATTCCATCTCACTGTACATATCTCTATTCCACCCCAAAACTGACAAATTTTGATCAACGCTGACGAATTTTCAAAAATTGACAAAATTTCAGAATTGGTAAAATTTCAAAAATTTCAAAATTGGCAAAAATTGAAAAAAATTTCAAAAACTGACAAATTGTCAAAAAGTGGTAAATTGTCCAAAATTGGAAATTTTTCACGTACCAAAAAATTTTTACAAATCGACAACTCCTCTCATCCTACATACATACATTCGTAAAGATCGATTTCAATACGTAAATAACACTTATGCATTAACCATCATTTCATATGTTACAGAAAACAGTCGATGCCATCGACGACGGTGATGGACTACACAAACCCCAAATGGAACGTGGACTTTAATTCGTTCGAAGACGAAATCTCACCCATGAAATGGGAACCGCTCAGGGTATCTCATAAGGACGACTACCATTGGAGGCAGCGTCATTTAGTCGAGCCAACGCGTTCCGACGTGTTACCAAAGCTTCCGAGATCGTACAAAGTTGTTCCTCAACCGAGGTCCAGCCCTATTTGGTGGTCCTACGATTGTAGATTTTACTCGGGTATTCGCGCCTTGTGTACCTTCATAGGTCCTTCGTTTTTCGTTCAACGTAGTAGTCATAAATAATAAGCAATAAAAAAATAAAATATCTACTTACAAAAAATAAATGCCAACAAGGCTGCGTTTTTATTCGACGTTTACTCAAGTTGGAGGCAAATCTATTGCGAGACACTTTAGATGAAGAGGGATCGCAGATACGACCCAAAAAATAAGATGGGGGGGGGGGAGACCACAACAGAATTTTAGGAGTAACCCAAGCGGAAGTGGGCCGACGGTGCCTGGACTCAATTTCAAAAAAAGTACCCAGACTTGCCCATATTTTTGGATACCTACCTTTTTCTATTTTTTATATCCTGCATCATTTCTGGGCACAATGTTTACTATCTATGATTTTTTGCACATAATTTCTGGAGTCGGTTCGGTCAAGTTTTTTTTTTCTGGTAGGTATGTTTCGGGTGTTTGTTGGGCACATTTTGGGTAATGCTATGGTTTTGGGAAGTTTCTGGGCACGTACTTGGGCAGATGTTGCTTTTGGGCACTTTTTTCGACGACGATTCTTTTTTTTTGGAGTGGTATATTTTCGGACAGATTTGGGCATAGCTTTGGGTATTTATTGGACATGCCCCTTTTTGGGCATAGCAAACAATGTAACAATATGAAATCACTTTTCCAGGGAATCATTTTGGGCACCCGTGTGCACGATATTGCAAGTTTTTGGGCACACTTTGGGTATATTTTTCTCATTATTTTTTAGTACTTTTGGGCAACGTTTTGCCCATTTTTCTACGCATGTTTTTGAGAACGGGGGGGGGGGGCATTCTCAGCACTTGTAGTTTTGACCCAATTCTGGTTATTTTTTCGGGCACAACCGGAAGTAATTTTTGGGTAGGTACAATTTTTTACTCCCAGTACATACCATCTTTTGGGTAAGTTTTTGGTATTGTTTGTTGGCGGTTTCTAGTTGTTTTTCCTGAATACATACGATTTTCGGTATCTTTTTTGGCGCTTCTCGCATTACTTTCATCGTTTCATCAATACTCGTACGTACTTGTGGATATATTTTCATGACTCAATCATCAAAAAACCTTCAAATATTGCAGTTCTGTCTCGAGTACATGGTGTGCAGGACATTACATACACATTACACGGCCTCCATCTGCTTTCCAAACCGTGAAAAAACATCACTCTAAACAATAAACGTCGCGTCGTATGCGTCAAACGACTATACATTGCACTACGCCACACGGCCTCTATAAGTGCATTAAACCAAACAAGACGACCGTCGCGACACCCTGCATCGAAGCCAACCAACTGTCCAGTGTCCACAACAGCGAAAGAAATCCAAAGCCAGACGCAGACGAGAAACGGATACACCAAACACATCGCGGGTGCATTATCGCACATATATGTGCCTATCGTGATTTATTACGACGAATCGAGTATCCATATTCCATAACGACCCATTATTATGTACATTTCACTCCATTATATGATTTTATTTTTCCAATATCCTCTATATGGTTACAGATACACAGATATTTGTAGTTTTCCTATATTTATATCAGTACTTACCTGTACGATATTGGGAGAGCGACGTGACGGAGGACGCCTGACATGGTGCGGTGCGGTGGCGGCCTTTCTACCGCGAATATGCCATTATCTCATATTGCACTATTCGTCGTACTCTTCCCCAGCCTCTCGCCCGATCCTGTATGTATCTAGTAGGTATTAAGAAGTCACACTAATATAACTATGTAATTGTGATTTGTGTACCGTGGTTTCGGAGCCTTCGCAGCCGCAGTAGTCGAAACCGTATCGTAAGCTAATTTATACTCGCGTAACATACCGTACCTATGCTGGTAGGAACGCCCGCGCCGATGCCTATAGATCTTAAATTCACGTCTACATGCTATTAAATCGCGTTTAACGCGCGCAAATTAATATTTAAATTAATTTTCGTCATTCTTTTTTTTTTTTTTTTTGGTTGATAATTGTTACACGAGTTAACACGTGTGTTCATAGGCATATAAATATACTGAAAGTGGTGGTGCTGGCGCGGTGATGGTGTTGTAGTGCGATTGAGCATGGTCGAAAATAAACTGCTAGTGTTGCTGGTGCTTCGATAAAGTGTTCGAATATGAGTGAAAATAGTGCGATCCAAATTCGGCGACGATTTTTTCGATAAAATGCGTAGTTGCTGGCTTCCTTCATTAGGTGAGTACGAACGAACACAATTATTAGTTACGAACGTACGTCTGGAATGTCTGGATCGAGAGAAATTTTCTTAAATTTAAATAAAGGTAGATGATTTCGAAAAATCACTCTTCTCTTGAATAATTGATTATGGGTAAGTGAAGTCACTCCCCCCCCCCATTCTTCAAATGATTCAAGTTCAAATATTTGTGATTTTTCAAAACTGCAAACCTGAACCTAGGTGTTTTGAGAAAAAGTGATACAAAAATTTTGAATGATCCAGAAATTTGCTCTCTTCAACTCAGACACATGATAACTTGAACCAAATGATTTTCGTAACAATAGTGCAGGCAAATAAGGTATCGACTCTCAAATGAAAATAATTCGTGTAAGTAAGTACATATATCGAGCTTCTCTCCACAACAGGGTTCAGATGGACCACTTCAACAAGCACTAAAAACCCATGAAGTGTTATACCCTGGATCAAAATGACCTACGAAAAACATCAGTGAAAAATTAATGGAGTTTCGAGGATTTTTCACTGATTTTGTAGTGTTTTTTTCACTAATATTTCACTGAAAAGAAATTGGTGAAAATTATCAAAAATTCAGTGAAATCGGTCGAAATCACATTGAAACTGAATGAGATTTCACTGAAAATTTGGAAATATTTCACTGAAATGGAATTAGTAAAAATGAACAAAACATCAGTGAAAATCGCTGACATTACCGTGATTATTGGTAATCAGTGAAAAACAGAATTTCGAGGATTTTCACTGATCTTTTGGTGATTTATCGCTGATATTTCACTGAAAAAAAATTGGTAAAAATCATCGAAAAGTCATCAGTGAAATATGCTGATATTACATTAAAATCAAATGCGATTTCACTGAAAATTTGGCGTTTTTTCACTAATATTTTACGGAAAAGAAATCGATAAAAATTTAAAAAACAAAAAAAAACAGTGAAAATGCTGAAATGACAGTGATCATTTGAAATCAATGAGAAATGCACTGATATAAAAATCAGTGAAAAATCAATGGAATTTCGAGGATTTTCAGTGATCTTTTAGTGATTTTTCACTGAAAAGAAATCAGTGAAAATCGACAAAAAATCAGTAAAAATTTTGAAATTACACTGTTATCATATTGTACTCAGTGAAAAATTCAATGATATAAAAAATCAGTGAAAAGCACTACGATTTTCGGTGACTTTTACTGATTTTCAGTGATTTTTTGCTGATATTTCACTACAAAGAAATCAGTGAAAATTATCAAAAAATCAGGGAAAGTAGCCGAAATTAAAATGATTAAATTGAATGAAATTTCACTAAAAAATTTAGAAATTTTTCACTGAAAATCAGTGAAAATCGCCGAAGTTGTTGTGATACTTTGATTTGTAATCAGTGAAATAAAAATCAGTGGAATTTCGGGGATTTTATTGAAGTTTCAGTGATTTTTGCAGATATTTCACTGAAAAGAAATCAGTGAAAACCGTTGAGATTACTGTTTACTGAAAATACGTTCACTGATATTTCATTCAAAAAATCACTGAAAATATCAGTGAAAATCCATTCAAATTTCAGTGAAAACCGCCTATATTCCAATGATATTTTCACCGAATTTTGTATTCGTGAATTTTTTTTCACTGATTGCGAAAAATGAGGAAGTAGACAAAAATTTTCAACCTTGAAATCATCATTGCAGGTATCGAAAATCACTCAAATAAAGAGAGCAAGTTTGATGAAAAAATTAGTTTTTTTTTCACCACTTTCTGAATCTCTTTTGAAAAAACATCCTCCACCAATTCACGTTTACTGACTTCAGATCAGATTCGTAATCACCGCGAATTGGTCGAAAAAAATATTCAACAACTTGCCAATTCAATCAATTATCTAATCTGTAATCTCTTTCCCACATGTGAAAAAAAAACAAGGTACGTGTAGCAATACAACGCAACCAGTACGAATGGAATTAAAGGATGAAGTCTTTGATGGGACATTCTTTGGTATGGCCAGCGGATTACAATTGGTATCCAGTGACGGAAATCTCAAACTTTCCACGACAGCACGTCACCAATGCCAGTAAGTGATGCTGTTTGTTCTAATCTCTCGCTCTCAGCGCGGTGTGGCGCGTATTGCAACAGGTGGCTCGCCTAGCTCGCTCCCCTTTCTTCTACCGCCGCTTCTATTCGGCGGTCTCGCGCACTTTTTCACTTTTTTAATGAGCGCATCGGACTGTCGCAGAATACAGAGACGTACCCATTTGTACAGCGCTATGGTAGCCTACATACATGAAGCCATCTCGCGCTGCCTCATATAAATATTTTTCTTTTGAGCAATCCAATTATTACACTCGAGTATGTACGAATTATTGAGTAACGCGTACTTACAGTAGTGCTACGTGTATACTTTGTAATGCGCAATTAAACGAAGTAATGCGATTAACCGTCGTTGAGTGCAAAAAAAAAGATGAAATCATTTAATGGCACGTCGCTAGCGGTTATAAACGGTGCAGGCCGACCGCAAAGCCCTATCTACTCGCTTATCATTTCCATTCCGCACTTGATAAAGAGGTGATAATATTATGACGTTTGTTTTTCGCAGGTATATTTTATCCGTGGTTCTTATCGATGTGGTCTATGGCTGCGGCGACCACCACCGCTCCGTCCGCATCTCCGGCGCACCGTTCTGACAGTTCGCATCACAGATCGCAAACAATAGTACCTCCGAATAGTAACTGGCTTCCGGTAAGGGATGACGAGGCGCCGTCGCGGAAACGCAAACCTGCTGCTTCGTCGTTCGCTTCGTCTTTCGAGGAAATAATCCAATGGAAACAGATCGACATCGAATTCCCGACGAAAAAAGCTCGCGACGCTGCCATCAAGTCGGGCCGTTTCGTCGCCGAGAATAATCTCCCCTTGGGACTGCACGTGTACAAGTCGAAGATCTTCGTGACGCTGCCCAAGTGGAAAGACGGTGTGCCGGTCACTTTGGGTTTCGTCGGTCGAGGTCAAGGTCGATCGCCACCCATAAAACCGTATCCCGACTGGTCGTGGCACGGCCAGTCTTGCGACGGGCTAACCTCGGTGTTTCGTATCGACGTCGACGTTTGCAACCGGCTGTGGGTGCTCGATTCGGGCGTGGTTGACGCCGAGAACACCGTCAGGCAAATGTGTCCGCCGCAAATCTTCATCTTCGATTTGGAGACAGACAGGCTGCTGCATAAGTACGCCGTACCGCGAGACCAGTCGCCGGATTCGTCCTTACTTTCCAATCTAGTGGTGGAGGTGTTACAAAATACTAATCACCATAACAATGGTGGCGATAGCGGCAGTCGTTACTACCGCGACACCGATAGCCATAGCCATGGTCACAGCCATAGCCATACGCGTAGCCATAATACTCCTCGTAGTTATAGTGATAGCGATAGTAATACTAATTTTAATCATACTCCTCGCAGCGACCGTAACCGTAATCGCGCCAGCGACAACGACGCCGGCCGATACGACTGCGCGGACGCTTACGCGTACTTGGGCGACGTATTTCGATACGGATTAATCGTCTACAGTTATAAAACCAATCGATCGTGGCGAGTTACCCATTCTTATTTCTATCCAGATCCGCTCGCCTCCGATTACGTACTGGACGGTATCGAATTTCAATGGGTAGACGGTCTCTTCGGTATGGCTCTATCGCCTGCCGACTCCGCCGGCCAACGTCTGCTCTACTTCCATCCTTTATCCAGCTACCGCGAGTTTTCCGTGCCCACCCACATTCTACGCAACGAAAGTCTCGGCTTCGCGATGACCAAATTCTTCCAAATCGTCGGCAAACCGCGAGGCGAAGCTGTATCGCACAGTACCGGAAGCGGCATGTCCAATAATGGCATCCTATTCTACAATTTGCTCACCAAGTCCGCGGTCGCCTGTTGGAATTCCAATTTACCCGATTACGGACCCGCTACGCAGCACGTGCTGTACCAAGATAACGTTACGATGTCGTTTCCTAACGATTTGCGAGTCGACTTGGAACCGCAGCAGTCGGTTTGGGTGCTCAGTAATAGGCTACATAGGTTTTTGTACGATCGTCTCAATCCGAACGATATTAATTTCAGAATATTATCCGCTCCAGTCGATGGAGTCGTTCGGGGAACCGTATGTGATCCGAATTTACCCTACGTTGGAGGTAATAAAGATCACAGTTCCAAGTATTACGATCCGTGGTGAAGAAGGCAAGAGAAGAATAACTCAGAAATATGATTGTAGTGAAATATTGCAAAAATACATTTTACATTTCTTTCAAACAATATTGCAGTTTCTTCTTTATAAAATTGATAAGACAGAAGTTCTCATGCAAACGATGGTCCATCTGTACCTATTTTACAGGCCAAAAAGCAGCCGAAAAACTACTTCGATTTTTTTTTTTTTTTAAATAGCGCGGGCAGAAATAATTTGTTAGTAAAAAGTTGGTCTTGAAAGTGAAGTTTTGGCGTCGTGACTACTTTTAGGAGACTGTGGGAACCATATTCTTAGAAAGGGCACATATTACTGACTTGGAAAAGGTCATGTTCCCACCCCTCACCTTCACCCTAAAATTTGAAAAAAATTAATCAGAACTTCATTGACGCACTCACCAAACAAAGAGGGGTCCCTCTTTGTTTGGCGAATCTTCCACCACAAAGTCAAAATCTACTCACTCAATTGGAATCAGTGAAAAATCACTGAAAAATGTCAGAATTGCATTGCAGGCAAATCAATGAAAAAATCACAGAAATTTTGGTGAATTTTCACATTTTTTTCAAGGAATATATCTGATTTTTCAGTGTAATTTTTCGTAACATTGATTGAAAAATCAGTGAAATTGACAGAAATTTCACTGATTTTTTCACTGATTTGCCTGTGGTTCGCTTCTAACTTTTTTCATGGTGAAAAATCACCGAAACAGTGAAATTCATCGAAATTTAAGTTTCACTTTCACTGACTTTTTCATCAGGGATTCTTTTACTCAATTGGGCTTAGGCTGTAATTCTGCCTGAAAATAAGTGATTTTTCAACAATTGTGAATGAGAGATTACTTGGTGAGGGGTTGCTTGAAGCCTTGAAGGATGGCCATAACAAAATGGTCGATAGTGAAGCAACCCTCCAGGGGAAGGGGACTAGGACTACTACGCTGACGAAAATCAACTTCCGTACCTTCTCTCTTATTTCCAATCAGTTGATTTTTGATAAAAAAAACTCATTGATACGAAGATCTTGGATCAGTGAAAATATCAATGAAATTTCAGTGATTTTTCAGCGATTCGTTTTCAGTGATTTTTACTGACAGAAATATCAGTGAACAAAATTTTCAGCGATTTTCTCCCTGTTTTTTTTTTTTTTATTGGAAAATATTTTCACTGGTTGGCGTTTATACTGCAGATTCTGATTGAAGGATCAGTGATTTTCCCACCAATGACAAATTAGAGTTTTTTTGCAGCCAAGGTTGAATTCAATTTTCAAAATACGACCATTCGTCACTCTCATTCAGAATCAGTGAAAATTTCACTGAAAAAGAGTCAAAATTGCACCACAAGCAAATCAGTGAAAAAATCAGTGAAATTTTAGCCAATCTCACTGATGTTTCAGTCAATGTTACGAAAAATTAATGAAAAATTGATGAAATTTCCTGGAAATTTTTTTTGTGAAATTTCACTGATTTATTCACTGATTCCAATTGAGAGAATATTTTTCTGCAAATCTTCCAGGCGAGGAGTGATTCGGAAGGAAGGTAAAGGGGGTACTCTCAGTACTCCCACGTTTGCAATCAGTGAAAACCAGCTTTATCTCAAGTCGGAATTGCAGCACAGGAATCAATCAATAAAAAAATTCACTGATACTAAAATTGGTGAAAATGTCACTGAAATTTCGGTAATTTACACTGATATTATGAGTAATTTTCACTGTTTTTTCCCCACTGAAATGTGAAAATCGTCGAAATTTCAGCGATTTTTTCGTTGATCGGCTCCTGTGCTGTATTTCTGACTGAAGATCAGTAATTTTTCACTGATTGCAAAATTCAATCTTCAAACTGCGACCAATTCGCGATGCCACGTTCGATAGGTTCGCTAGTGTTGGCCTTCATTCTCTTCGTTCATTGGT
>FIZT01010688.1:0-10716 GCA_900065295.1 Paracoccus marginatus | reverse complement strand
TCTTCGAGTCTTTTACGAGTCTGTTTTCAGAGCAGACTCTCGTCAACCCTGATTACCAACAAGCGTCAGTTTCGAATCAACTATTTCAATATTCCGAAATTTTTATAGGTGGATTGCCAACAAATGGTGGTTATCTCACGCAAGGAAATGTGTCGGTGATACCCAGTGGCCCACCTCCGTTAAACGATGATGAATAAATAGGTACCCATTTTGCTTATTATTTTACAATTTTTGTGATATTATATACTTGATATTTTTGTATTAACATTATTATGATTATGAGTTGTATCGAGTTTCATGTCGTCATTTTTGTATTATCTGATATAAATTTTTTGTAAAAATTTGTAATTTCGCAGTGTTGAAGTAATAAAAATTTTATATTTTTAAATTATTGAATATTGAATATTGTTCCTTGTTCAGTTTTTTTAGCTGCTTTATCTTTCATAAAAAGTTCTCATGATTTAATTTTCAGGAGTAAGGTAATAATACAGTTCTACACGGACAGTCCAGGTTCAGAGTCCACGTCTAGAGCTATGACCAAATGGGCAAATATCTAGGCCAGCTCGACAAAGTACACTATTGGTAATTGGTATTTCTGTGGTACTTCGCAAAAAAATTAATTAATTATTGTTATAAAAATTAAAATTTTGACACTGTTGTTTTAAAATAAAAAAATATCAATAATAACCAGCTATATTCATATTCCATTCCCCTGCGCGGCTGCGCCCTCCCTTACCTTGCCTAATGCCTTCGCACGTCATGGCTTTTACGTCACGTTTGCGTTGCGACCTGTTGCGACGGTCTCTCCTTCATCTTTCTTCCTGTTCTTCTGCCGTTCCAATCGGTTTATATCGCTTCACTCTCTTTATCAAATCAACCTTCGAATTTTGTTAACTGTGTTGAAAATTCGAAAACTGTACTCGAGAAAACAGAATATTATTGTAATTTTGTTCTTTTTTGTATAAGTTTATGTTAGTTGGTTTTTCAAAATGCCAATCGAATTCGAAACTGAATTGAAAGAAAAAGCCAAGTTGGTCAGAGAACACCATGAACCATACGAATCACGTAGAATCAAAAGAGATCACGAAGTTTATCGTAAGTATTTATATAGTATCAAAATTAGTCTGGATTTATCGTTTGGCCAGTTTAATTTGTATGCAGCTCATTTCGGGGATTTTAAGTAATGAGCTCAGTTACATCTCTACGTATGATTAGTAATTGACTTGTCTGTTGTCTCATAATTTTCCAGGTTATGACAATCGACCAATTGTGTCAGTCTTTTCTCCTTTTTTGCAAACTGCAATCACGGATTGGTTTAGCGCGCCCTTCGATTTACAATACGACAAAATTTGTGGAAGAATTGAAAGGAACTTTTTCAAGTGTTTGGAAGCTTATGGCAGCAACCGAGGGTTTAAGGAATGTCGCGATTATATTGATGATTATAGGGAATGCACTTCATTTGATAAACAGGTCGGGATAATTATTGATTTTTTTCACACGGGTTCGAATGTTTTAAAATGATAAATTGTTCTATTTTTGCTCTAGCATGCAAGAGTTAAAGCAATGATTACAGAACGTAGGCGACAATTTAAAACCGGAGAACGTAAAGAATATTCGAAACCTCCGAGAATGGGATCATACGAATCTACAGAATATTAAATATTCACTGTTTCATATTAGATAGTTCATGGTTTTCAAGTAAAAAATTCTGCGATTGATTCTCATAGCTGATGAATTGATAATCGCGTGAAGTATCAGTCATCTATTTTCAAAACGTAGAATGTTACTGTAAATTGTTTATGATGTAATATAAACCATTTTACACTCCTTTATTTTTGTTTTTCATTCAACTCATTAAATCTGATTAAAAGCGAAGTATTTCGAAATTTAATCAAATTTTAGATTTTTGTTCAGCTTCAAAATTTGGTTCAAGAGGAATGGAGGTAAGTATAATAGGATTATAAAAATGAAGAGCGAGTGCACACTTGCACAGACATCTACTGGAATATGAGATGAGATTTCGATCGACAGTGCAATTATTGAAGACATAAATATGACGAAACTAGTCTTTCAGTCGTCGATATTAATATGCGCTGAATCTGTGCTATTACTTTATTTTCATAATTTCATGATAAAAGTATTTTAAATAAAGAATCTGACATTTTTCTCGTGTTGTGTAATCGTGTTGTCCAGTGTTGTCACTCGTCAGTGTCAGTGTCACCTTGTTAGCTGTGGTCACTCAGAGACTCAGAGTTGGGTTTCTTGAAAGGTTTGGTTCAAATATCATTCAGCATCTCCCTTCCCTACCAGAATGGATGAAATAATGACATAAAAAATAGCAAACTTTTATTGCTAAACACTACCTATAGTTTGTGTGATTTTGATTGTTACTCCTCTCGTTCTCCACTGTTACTCTCTTCTCTCCGATCTCTCCTCACTATCTATCACATGGCGATGACGTCATGGTGTGCACCCCCTCGAGCCATCATTTTCTTGTTATCAGTAATCTGTTTCCATGCTGTTTTTAAATTTATTTTTTTCTTTTCCTACAGAAGTGATCAACTTTCTGTGTGTGGTGTGTGGAAATAGGCAAATAGAAACGGTGTCGTATATTTGTGTCCACAAAATAAAACACGGTAGTTTATAAGAGTGCTGAGTGCATCTCAAAAAGATCCTAAACCAATGTGACAGAGAAACACATACTGCATTACTGCTCTCAAGTTCAGTGTTATCGTGAAAGCAATTTTTTTCAGTTCAGATGATTCAAGTTGAAAATGAAATGATGCATCGACCAAGACCAAATATTCTTATCACAGGTAAAGGCGTGCTGATACAGGTACCTGTATTTTAGTTACTTTTGCCCAATCTGTTTGAGTAATCCTAATGATATCCTTATTTGCGTGATTCATTAGGGACTCCCGGAGTTGGAAAATCTTCGTTGTGTACGGAAGTGGTGAAACAAGTGAATTTTGAATGGATTGAAATCAGTAAACTTGCGAAAAGTCGAGAATGTTTAATTGGATATGATGAAGAATTGAATTGTCCCATAATAGACGAAGATAAAGTATGTTTCAAACTTGTATTTTCAAGCTGTATTTCAGTTTAAATTGAGGTGACGGAAGAATTCTATTTTGAAATAGGTTATCGATGAACTGGAACCAGTTGTTCAAAACGGTGGTAAAATTATTGAATACCATGGTTGTGATTTCTTCCCTGAACGTTGGTTTGATCAAGTGTTTGTTGTGCGTGCCAATAATACAATATTATACGATCGATTACAAGAAAGGTAAAGTGAAACTTGTTTCATGTAACTTTTTCTCATTGCTCTGATTGTAATTATTGTTTCATTTATATAGAGGATACGAAGATTTAAAAATCAGAAAAAATATTGAATGTGAAATTTTTCAAAGCATTCTAGAGGAAGCGCAGAGTTCGTATGATAACAGCATTATTCAAGAATTACATAGCAATAATCCGGATGACATGGCAAAGAACATAACAATAATTGTGCAATGGATTAACGGGTGGATTCAGAAGACTGAAAAAAGTAAAAATGAAATGTTTGAATCGAAATAGTTTTGTCACCCTTATTTTCATATTTTTGGTTACCAGTACATTTTTGTATTTGTATGCAAAAAATCTCTGTATGACTCATGGTATTCTCATTTCTAGCCCTGGTTCTCTCATGCTATGACATGAAACGTTGTCAAGTTGACGATTCGAAATTATATGTACATTATATACGCTCATTTAATTAGGAAGAATGTTGGATACTAGGAACTGTAATGTCGATATTGTGTAAAATTATCATTTATCAGACTATTTTGTTCATCAAAGTGACACCATCAAACAGCACACCACAGCACACCGCGAGAAAACTTTAGAAATGAACATGAATTTGTATTTGAAGATTTAAATATATGATATATTTTTTTACATCACAAATCAAACAAAAATTCATCCAAACGTTAAAAAGGAATGTGCAATCGTCTTGATACATCGACAAGTTCACATTAGAATTGACTAGTTGTTAAAAAACAGAAAATAATACAATGTTGAAGTTCAATTGGAAACAACCTACTGATTGTTTCTGACTAGAATCTGTACTACCAAGATAGTTTTCTAAATAAAGATTAAAGATGTAAACTTATTGAAATGTATACGGGTAAGTACAACAAATTATCACGGAAAACAAGAAAAATAAATGCGCTCAAAATGTTATTTACTGCGTGAAACAGGAGAGATCGTATTTAAAGATGTTGAAGATGAGTATGAAAATTATGCTTCAGTTCGTCTATACTCTAGTTTTTCTAATTCAGGAATGTTGTCTAAATAGTCTTTCCAATGATACATCGGCGGTCCTTGAGAGAAACAATACTGTTGCTCAAGTGGTGCAGCGTCTTCTACCCAATACATCATGTAAAAGTTACACATTTCATTTTTTGATGTAGCGCTGAAAAAATGAAAGTCAAAAAGAAATGAGTTTGTTTGGTACTTATAATCTCAATGAAAATGAAATACTAACCCAACTCGAGTTACTCGATCTCTTTTGGTGGCATCCATTTTACAAGCAGCAGCCTGCACAGAAAAATCATGTTTGAATACATATTACATTTTGCAATCGTGCAATATATTGTATATTTTTGAAAATACGAATTACACACCACAATGTCTCCTTTTTGAATAACTAGCGGTTTTTCGACTTCGTAGAACATCTGAGGATCCATAGGATCTTTTTCACCAATCATAGTCCAATGGAAAATTCCATTTTTCTGTCGAACTCTATAGCCAACAACCCGCACGCCTGCATAAATGATACAAAAGTAGATTAGGAAGAGTAGAATATCAAACTACTCGTACATTACAAATCACATACCCAATTCGTGTGTATGAGTTCGAAAAGCAAATGGATGTATGACTTTATCCTCGTATATGGGACACGCGGTTTCCATGCTTTCCAGAGAGTAAGGTTCTATTTCGCCAGCAGTTCCCAAAAGTAGTACACCAGCTAAACGGGGCATCCTTAAAATTAAAACAATGAATATGAGATCCATAAAATTCACTGCAGCAGTTTCCCAAAATATTATTCAAAAATAAAAATCCTTACGGGTTTTCTTTATAATGCAATATCACCCCAGAGTTATCAACAGCTCCATCTGTAATAAAAATTTTATGTCACTTATAAATAATTCCATGAATAAGTACTTACTATTTTTTTAATTTTATGAAATTAACACAAATGTGGGAGGAAAATTGATGAGTACAACTTACTAAAGAGATTTGAAAAATGATTTTGATGCGCCTAATAAAATTCAAATAAAAATATGTACACAATACATAACATTGTGGAGCATACACGAAAAACACTCGCAACAAGTAAGTATAGTATAAAATTACCTTTAAAGTGATCCACATGGTTATAATGTACTTGTAAGACCAGATAAAGTATGTTTGTGTTTTTGCCGATTTTAAATGCCACATCCTCTGGTAATTTCAACATTGGGGCATCTCTAGCCCATGCATACAAAATCTACAAAAAGTAAATTGCATTGAAATAAAAGGTAAATGGTAATAGCGAATAAACGTAAGAAGAATAAGTGATGAGAAACGTTCATATTCCTTACAGTATTTCCTTCTTTACAAGGATTAGCAAACAGTTCATCTTCTGGCATACTCGAAGACATTTCGCCACAATTCCTAAATAAATGTAATTTCTACAATTGTCGCTTTGGTGAGTGATAAAAAATATAAAAATTTATTTTACCAAATTGGCTTCGATAACCCAGGTTGTTTGCAGCCGTATAGAATCATATGATGAATGGTGTTCATGGACGCATTAGGTTCAAATCCAACTGAAAAATTTCGATGCAACGATAAAACAATGCCAGATAATGGAAATACTTGATTATATTAACTTACCTATGTAGTAGGAAAGCGATGGGTTAACTTTTACCGGAGTACATAAATACTGATCGGACTGAAAGAAAAAACAAAGTGTGTATAAGTGGAATAAGTAAGTAACATCTAATTAATCAGTATATAGTAAAAAAAGTCAACATACTTTTTCTGGTTGAGCTCCAGGCATATTCAAATTGAACTTTTTCACATGATATACTAAAGGATGTACGGTGCTCAGTATAAAAATTGAAAATATTACCAAATTGAAAAATATTTTAAGTAGCGTCATTTTAATCATCACCATCCGGAAAAACGTATTTCAAGCAATCACACTTATGACAAACATCTGTTACAATAACTTAATGTGCTTACGTCAGTGGAAAATTATCACCAGTTTAAATAAACCAAATTACTTTCACACAACGCGTACAATGTAAAAAAAATTGAGTTCTAGTACTTGTGCAAAGTTGGCTGCAAAAATTTTGTAAGATTGAGATCAAAATTTTTAGATTCAAAGAAGAGTGAGTAGTTTATTTTCACGATAACGAACGAAAATATTGCAGAAGAACCAAAGAAAAAGAGCTAAGAAAGAAAAGTACGGAAGCACATCTGCAATAATTGGCACAGCAAAACACAGCGCATTGCTTGCAAGCTTGCAAGAAGAATTTTCTGCGTAGGTATTTTCGAAAATTTTTGAATTTGAAACTTTTTGACGGACTTTTGAAAGCTCATGGAAAGCTCTATCGCTATCAGTGTTGTTTTGGATTTGGATAATTTTGGAAGATCGTGAGGTCATGCGTGAGAGTGACCGGGTGAATAGAGACCCACCCATACATTTCCGACGGTGGCGGCGGTAACCGAAAAACCCGAAAGGTAGAAAAAAAATGAAAAATAAAACACTCTTCGTTCGTTGTACTTGCTTGTTTTTTACTTTTTTGAGTGTTTTTTTTCGTGTTCTTAGGAGTTCTCAAAGCTTTTACCACACATCAATCAACACCAACCTGTAGCAGCTATCTACATATGCTTAAATGTTTAATTGTTTTATTTTTTATCTAGCCTCATCTCATTTTTCACCTTTTTCGTCAACTTTTTCATTATTTTAAAATTTTTTTAAAGAAATAGCAACACAGATTATTTATTTCGTTAAACTAACTAGGTACTCCTTAGGAATTTTAAAATTTTAACCATTGTTTTGGTTCCTGCTTTTCTCATGAGAAAAGCAGGAACCAAAATAGGTGATGAATGTTGAATGTTGTTAATATAGGTACCTTTACCTACTTCATTAGCATTTTAAATTTCAACAATAATAATTATTAGGTACCTGAATGTTCATTTTCATTTCACATTCATTTCATCTCATAAATGTAATGGATGTCTAATCGAAAAAATCAAAAATATAAATGTAACACCTCCAAAGAATTATTATTATAATCGCTGCATGAAGTTTAATAAAGTTGATACTTGTAAGCCAAACATGTTGTGGTATTATAGAATTCTTTAAGATATATGTAGGTGAATGGAATTTCAATTTTTTTTCTTGGGTGTTCGCTGCTTGGTACTTTTGTAAAAGTTATACTTTGGTTTCTATAACCTTTTCTAGTTGTGAAAGTGATGGATCAATTTTTTTACTAAATCAAAAAATGTCTAAGTGTGAGTGTCAGCAAATACTCAATATGTAGTATTGTTCAAAATGAATGGCTCGAGATCAAGAGGCTCAGAAAGAATTCAAAACATTGGCGTCTTTCCATTGTAATAAATTTGAATTTTAATTGTTTATCGTATAGAAATCAGATGAACGTTTTTAATGATGAAGGAGAGAAGAGTAACTATGGACACGTATTACACCACGTCTGAGCTTCTTAGGGCCGAAGAGATGTATAATTATACTATCGAAGAAGAAGGTAGATGCGAGAACCTACCAACATATTATTATGTAGAAGTGCTGACTGCCCTGCGCCTAAAAATACATACCTAGCTATACCTACTATAGGTAAGTACATGGTGTATTCTTTGTGTAGATAAGAAAAGTACATATAATTATGATTTAACGTTCAATACCTTATGGATCGTCATTTTTCTAAAATTGATTATAATAATTAACAACTCAATTTAACGACGGTGTACGTAGTGTTATTATTGTTTCTTCAAATGAAAAAAGAATTGAGATAAGTACCTACTCGTACATAAAGTATATTCCTGAAATCAAAATCTCAATACAAATTACAATCATAGCACGGAATGGAATCAGTTTCAGTACTTACGCATGGAAAAATTCAAAATTGAAAACCATCCTAAAAGCGCGCTTTTTCGGCGGCTAAACGACGCAACGTCGAGTACCAATAGCTTCCGCGAATGGGTTACACGTTGGAGCAAGATCAGTTACCGTTGATTGTTCATTCTCGGTTGACTGTTAATCGTGAAGTGCGTGATCTGTTCAGAGTCACACGCGCGCGAGTTTTTTTCTCATCGACTGCGTATGTTTAGAGTGAAATATAATATTTTACATTTTTCATTTGGAGAACAAAAATATGTAATTTTTCATTCGAAATTCTGACAGTATTGACCATTTTTTTTTTCTTTTACTTTGTTAAAATGAGTGTTACTCGAAGGAGTGATTCAATGTGAAATATCAGATAAATGGTTATTCGAATCTGAATGTTTTCACTCCATGAATTATTTTGAAGTTTGAAAGTGCAAATGCTTGTCCAAATAAGGATCATATTCTGAGTATCATCAGGTAATAAGGTCAATGTACCATAGATATTATTCAAGTAACATACTTATATGTACATTCGTGTACTTACATACATAATATAGGTACATTGAAATGAATATAAAAGAACCCACCACCATAAATCAAACTTTCAGGTGAATTTTGATTAAAATGAGGAATTGAAGAGTTCTGATTTCAGTATCTACATACCTATATTAGAATAAATCTTGTTTATTTTTTTAACTCCATAGAAGTATAAAACCAGAAGGTATGTATCAAGTTTTGCTTTGGTGTATGGTTCCAAAAAAATATAAGTGCGATATTTTAATACGTAGACTTAAAGTAGGTGATATTCAATGTTAATAAGTCATCAACCTCGTTAGTTTGACATTAGGTGCTTGAAATTCATACTTCGAGTGCCCTACTGGAAGTAAGAATGTTTAGAAATAGAAAATTGTAAATAAAATTACATTTTTTTTTTGTTGGAAAATTCGCGGTTCATTTACATATGTATTGAAAATTTTGATACCGTACCCAGCTTTTTACGTCATATTTACGTTACCTTTAGTTGTAAACATTTCCCCAAAGCTTACACTAATTAGCCAAATAACAAGAAGAATGAAAATTTGTACGTACTGGAATGAAATGACTGAGCTATTATTACTCATTTTGTTTCTTAATACCCAGAACCAATCTCTGAATTATGTTTATGTATTTTTTGGCAGTAGTCCATTCATTTTCAACATAATTTTTATAATATCATAAGTACATTCGATTTGAATAGCGTATTGTATCATGTTAGCACGTATAGATTCAACTAATTGTATAACTTGTAAGTATAGGTTTAACCGGGCTTAACGGTGAATTTTGAAAAGTAGGGAAGTGTTTGCGGGTGTTCATTAATATAAAACAAAAACTCAATACTTTCCAAGTTGCTGAGCACATACATTGGTACCTACCCATTCTTGACGTGTAATTTTACAGAACTCAAATAAAAATCAATTTCAATTAATTGTGTAAGTATCATTTTTAGTGGAAGTATGAAAAGGTCCAATCCTAAATATTTTCAAAAGTGTATCGGTTTTATTCGCATTATGTATTAAACATTTCAACTTCTAAAGACTACTCACTCTATCTTCACCTCTTCTTTGGCCATGTTTTTGGAAAAAGATCAACTTATCTATCTATATGTACCTATGTATGTCGATGCGAATAATATGTGTGAGTAGTTAGGATTATTGTAATTGGTTTGAAGATTTTTTTCAGCCAACTATAATTATTTCTTTTATGTTATTCTCTTTGAGAAAGGTAATTGTAAATACCGTATGAATACACGCGACTAAATTCTTCGTCCTCCGTTTAAACCAATTGCAATTAGTTTTGTTCTAAAAAATATACCATGTTTACATGTCTATGCTCAAAAAAAGAAGAATATTAAGAATAAAGCAGACCTGAAGTGTATACCTGTACGTATTTGTATTATACGTAAACGGCTAAACGCAGTGTTATCTTTTCTACGTATGTAGGTAGCTATAGGTACCTATGTGTGTTCTTATCACAGATCTTGATTTGATTTTTATGGTAAATTACTTCGGTCAATTACCTGCGACTAATCATCGTAAATGATTTAGTTGGCCATTTTCATGCTTATGTAAGTATAACTGCATTACGAGGTACTGGGTGCAATATGGTACACGCGTCTTTTTCTTGTCTTTTCTACAATTGGGTAGGTATGTATAATTCATCCACTTTTTCAAATCACAACTCCACAATAGACAGTTATCCAAAATAGAGTAAGATGTGTGTTAGGGTGGCACTCATTTACACGTGTTGAAAATTTTTTTTGAATTTTTATCGGGGCCGAGCCAAAATTTGTTAGACTATATCCTAATATGTCATGAAAAAAATTTCAGCCCGATTGATGCATATTAACCCGCGCCCCAGGGGCAATCTTTGTAACGCGCGCGACATCGATACTCCCCCACGAGCGCTGGTGAGAAACCTAGGATTTGTCGAACGGAATCGACTCTCGGTATGTTTAAAGGCCATTCAACTGAACACCCAAAACCGAAATTTCAGCTTTTTAAGTTGATTAGGGGCTGAAT
>FIZT01010686.1:0-11108 GCA_900065295.1 Paracoccus marginatus | reverse complement strand
ACTCAGTTTATAAACGTGTTATGTTAAAGTGCCTTTTTCCGTGAATAAATAAACTCATACAGTTCGATCGTTGTGTTCATTTCTCGTCATCACACCAGCGAAATTAATAATATTGAGCGCGAGCAAATTATTCACTTGTGCACTTTTTTCGACGGTAGATACATATGCACACAATTTCAATTTCTGGTAGCATTGCTAGAAAAAAGAACTTATTAAATTCAAGCTTTGTTGCTTGAGAAGCACCTTGGGAATTGATATATTCGATCCTAGTTTTTTCCCTCCCCAACCAACTAAGCACTCGCCGAGCAGATTCGAAAATTAAGTGCAGAAATTCCGAAAGTACAATAGAAATCAGTTTTCGGCAACGTAGCACCCCTTCATCTTGGATTACTCTACCATTTGATTTCACCCCTCCCCCCAAACAATTTCATACCAGGCAAACGCTCCGAAAAATTGAGCTCATCACCACAAGCGAAATTGAAGGCAGAAATTGTTACAGCAAAAACACTATGGAAACCTATTTTTGGCAACGTAGCCCCTTTCCTCTTGGCCCACCCTATCATTTCATTCTACTTTTGTTTTCCTCCAAACAATTTCAATTTCTTACCAGGCGGATGCTACAAAAAATTGAATTTGTCACACATCGAAAATCAAACATCTAGAAATAGTTACTTGCGAAAGTGCAATGGAAATTGATTTTCAGCAACGTAGTCCCCTTTATATTGGGCTACTCTATCATTTCATCCTAGTTTTGTTCTCTTCCAAACAAGTTCTTACCAGGCAGATGCTTCAAAAAACTGAGTTTTTCATACATCAAAAATTTAATGCAGAAATCAGTTACTGGGGAAATTTATTTTTGACGACGTAGCCTAGCTCCCCTTCATCTTGGGTCACTCGATCATTCCATCTTGGTTTTTCATCCCAGCAATCAACTTCCCGCCCAGCAGGTGCTTTGAAAAATTGAATTTATCGCATGAAAAATTAAATGCAGAAATTGTTACTGCGAAAGTGATAATGTGGAAATTGATCTTCGGCATCATATTTTACCCTTTTCTCTTGGCCAGCCCCCCCCCCCATTCTGTCTTGATTTGGCCTACTCTAAGCAACCTCTCAGTATGTGAATTTTGTTACTGCGGCAGTTATTCAAAAGTTTTCAATTTCTAGCAATTTTGACTGGTGCCAAAGCTCACCTCCCAATTCTGCACCGAATTCGGGCAACATCATCAAAATATCGCCACATGCAGTTTTCGAAATCTTGCAAAATTCTGACAGCAGCGTGGCTGAAATGAACACCGTACATAGCCGGAAAACACATAAAAAAGAGCCGACACATTCGACCTAAAAGTAAATAACGCAATTGCCTTGCCTTTTCACGGGGCGCCATAAAATACCCTATCTCAACCGTAATATTAATTCTATTACGTGAGTTGGCAGTTAAACGAGCTCGAATACGTATACGTTTTATACATACACATAGGTACCTACCTATGTTCAGCTATAAAAAAAGAAAAAGAAATAAAGCATGACCAAAAACAACATTCTTACAAGCGTTTAAATACTTTAGTCGGCTATTTAAATTACACCACCGTCGCCGTGTATATGTAATCCTTTTTTAAACGCTTCGCTTCGTTTGCTGTTTTTTTCCTCTTTTTTTTTAATATGTACTTACCTCGTATATTGAATTTTTCATCCATCTCGCTCGTGGCTCGTGTAGTAAATTCTCGCATTCGCGCCTCAAACCATCGCATCAGCGGCTCGACTTGGCACAGTGGTACATATACAACGAACTCGAACAAAAAATATGGCTCGAGGGAGGCGCCGTGCCGGGCTCTGCATCATGACGGAGTGGGGGGAGGAATCCAACAAAACGCAAAAAAGCAGAAACGTTGAAATTATCTACATCTCGCGCGACGGCTTACCACACCGAATCACGCAACAGGTATAGGCTCGTACTGTTTCGCAGTTGTTCAACTTTTTATTTACATTTTCGGGGTAACTTTTTGCAACAATCTCTTCGCGGGTTCTTACATTGTGAAAAGGACTCAGCTAAGGACAAAAATTAAACCTTTTTCTCCTCCACCTACTGCGAGTTTCCTTCTCAAAAAGTAGTATCCGAAGGAACGTAAATAATTTGCAAGCGAGTTGGCCAATGGGAGAGAGTGTTCGAGATGGGGTCACGTATTTTCCTTACGTTTATTCAAATTGGTTTCAATTTAGTCAATTTTTCAAGTACCTACGCGGGATATCATGTTATGAAAGTTGGCCGGTCTCCGGTGTGGCCATCATTGTGACATCATCTGAAGCGAGACAAATTTCGACGCCGCGCCGGTCCGACGAAATATCGCATAATGCTTAAACGATTCTCGTCCGGGTCTCGCTGCAAAACTTGATTTACGCTAATAGCCTTCGTGATTTCAGTCACGACCACTATCACCAACTTTCTCAAACCATTATCCCTAGAGGTAACATTGAAATTAGTCGAATCTTACCGCCTCATCTCCCCTCCACCTTGCCTCCGGTCTTCGATAAAATACACCGTAGAACGTATTATAACTCGGAGCAAAGTTTCTCCTAACCGATATCACGCCACCACCAGGCCCCTGTCCGACCCTTAACCTATCCGTATACTTTCTGTGTAGTTCACGCTGAACGAGCTAAACGCTACACACCGTCGCTCTTTATAGTACACTTTTCTTAACGGTAACTACACGTAGATTCTTTCTGTACAACTTGCGCTTCGTCTGCCAGTCCCTCTGTCTCATCCTTTGCAATAATGGTACGTTTGTTGTTTGAAAATCGACCTTAATAATCGTTTAAAGATTACCAACCTACTTCGCCGGCTCTCAGCGCATACCATATAACGTACCGTTTTAACGCGCTAACTCGACTGAAAAATCAAAACTACCTAAATTATTCCGTTTCGCCGCTCGAATTTAGCTTCCGTAAACGTAAAGTTTTGCGTTCGCGCCAATCATTCGACGTGTACGTGTGTCGAACGAGTCGGTTATTAAATTTTATACGTACGCGAGAAGGACGAGACGTCGTCAGTCGGCCTCGGCATAACCGATTGCGGATTCCTTCAACTATACCTCTTTTATTCGATGTTTCCAACTCGGAAATCGACTTTCCTGACCTTTTTTTTCACATTTTGAAGGTTTAAATTCCCCCCTCTCCTCAATAAAGTGAATTGATCGAAATTTGAAAAATGGTTGATTCGAGCAAAATTATGTGAGAGAAGAGCTTCTATCTTACACAATATGTGAAAATTACAACAAAAAAATGTTCAGATTTCATTCAAACTCAGGTGAGATATTACTGATGAGTTGCGAATGACTCAAAAAGAATTTCAACCCCCTGCGACCGCAGAAGGCACAGTCAGTTTTTCATTTTTTGAAGAACACCCTGCTTTGAGAAGTCATGGATCAATTCCCTGGAGTGGTAGGAGACTGAAATTTTTTTCAGGCATTCTGAAATCATCGGTAACATCTCACTCGAGTTTAAACGAAATTGGAGCATTTTTCTTGTTTTTTTAAACTCTTGCAAATGAGTAAAAATCATGGGGCTGTGAACGCCGTACTTCCCACGAGAGCGTCGTGGAAAATCCGACCTATCTGTACGGGCTTAATTTTATGGGTGGTCAGTTTTCATTATTTTTGACAATGTTCCACCGCTCCAAAATTTTTGAATTTTTTTTTGTATATTTAGGGATGAGAAGCACCTTTTTTGAAGAGAAAAATTCCATTGTCGCTATGACATTTTTTTTTCTAAATGGCGATTTTTCAAACGCCGTAGCTCGTCGAAAAATTGCTTCCCAAAAAATTTTAAGGATTCGTTTGCTCGTCTTACTCTCGAGAATCGATCTCAAAAGACGGAAAATTTCCATCTACATTTGGCAAAAAATGAAAAAATTAGGGGAAAAAATACATTTTTGCCTATCCACCAAAATACTTGGGCCGGAGGTCCAAAATTTCATCAAATTTTTTCCTCATCATGGTCGACTTTTTGGGGTAGGAGTGATCAAAATCGGTTTCCAATGCAAAGCCATCATACTTGACCGCGTTGCCCTCGAGAATGTAGAACACGAGTCGCAGGAGCCTCCTGGCGCAGAACCCGCCACCCGCGTTTTAGCGAATTTCAATTCAAAACGATCACTTTCAGACCAATTTTCTCAGTATAATCACAGAAAACATTGTTTGAACTTTGTTTTTGAAAATTACACCTGCTCAGGAACTATTCTGGAACACTGAATGTACATTTTTACCTGTAATTTTTCGAAAAATTTTCTACGGAACATTCTAGCACGGTAAGTGTATTTATTCACATTAACAGAGCCATTGTGAAAAAAAATCTATGAAAAAGATCTTTTTAAAAACCCCATCACCGATAATCTTTTCAGTCGCTTCATATAATACTTTTTGAAATTCACAAACCGTAATTCAAACTGAAAATTGCCATTTTACAACGAATCAAATCAATTTGCGGCCATTTTTATCGCAAAATTACCTCCACTTCTTCTACCTCCTTTTTAGTCGGTTTCAAAGCGCGGTATTTCTTTTCTCGTCGTGATTTCTCGTCTCGTCTTTTGTCAGCGGCCTAATACCTATGCGTACCAACATACACGAGTACGCGTAAATCGGAGCAGTCGGGCATCGACGAGAGCAAAGAAATTCTACCATACGGTACGACGGGTGGCTGAAATCAATGTGCTCCGAACAATGCACGTTTTACGCAAAATGTATGTCGTGCATAGGAAATAAGAGGAGGGCGGAAGGGCGCGGAACTCGACTCAGCAATCGGGCAAAAATTTTCATTCCTTTTAAATCGAATAAATATATAAAAAAAGAAAATGTAAAATGCGAAAAACTCGAAGGCACTATCGAGTAAATGGGAGTCATTTCGAACATCTGTTGCGAGAGGTGAATTCTAAATGTATCCATTATGAAGGATTCCACAGCATATACAAAAATCCGCGTTTAAAATATTGATTTGGCACCGGATTGAAATTTTTAATAAATCGACTCGTAAATGTACCATTGTATACTTCATTCGGCGAGGGAAAAAAGCTCGCAGTTCTATTCAGCGCCGAATCTCGCAGCCATCCAAAATCTACGAACCCGTATATACTATTTTCCGCACTGCTGCTGCAATTTCACGTACCTAGAGCTGCCTACCTAGTTCACGGTCAAACGCATCTCATAAAAATTTCCCAAAACTCGAAGGCGAGCCTCCGGCGCGACGCAAACAACCATCGCAGAAAATGAAAACCCGCCTAATATAAAAGTTAATTCTCAAGGTTTAACTTTTTATATCGCATTAAACCGGCGAGCTAAACTGCTCCACAACAACACGGCAATAAATTTCAAACTTTTTAAATTTATGACATCGGTACGAAATTTAATTTCTTTTCAAAGTCCATTTCAAAACAAAGAGGCCAGGTATACGTCCGACTCGACGTTTACAGGACGCCCGCACCCGACGCGGCGTAATCTGCCGACTTTTGCCGCCAAAATCCCAACTCCCGCGATAAAAAAATCCCATCTCTCGACTCGTATATTGAAATATCTAGATAGGTATTTCAAAAGCCAACTTTTGAGCGCTTCTTCGTAGTGGGATAGCAAAAAACCGTCCGTTTATACGCTCTCGAACAATGACAAATAAGCTAATATTTCGCGCTTCGCCGCCTTTATAAATTGTTATTTAACAATTCCCGCCAATTTTTTCGCTTCGACGAGCTCGCATCGGTCTCGTATATGCGCGTACTACGTAGCATAATACCGAATATATACGCGCTTGATTTATCAACGTCTACGCTCGTTACTCGCTTTCCATGTACGTATTTTTATAATAATACGATACCAGAGCCTTTCTGCGTTCCATATATGCACGTATATGAATATTCTAACGCTGAAAAATTCGATGAAACGAAAAAATATCGATCATGGGCGAAATCCGATGCTATTTTTGAACAGGAAAAAAAAAGAAAAGAAAAAATGTAACCTCGTTTACAAGGACAAATATTGTCGGAGATGAATAGGCTCAGCTAAGAGTACAGAAGAGCTCTCTCTTACGATGTGATGCTTTGATGTCGAGTTTGACGTCATAGTTAGCTTCATCATTTTGAGATATTTCCATAAATAAAAATCATAGGTATTTTTTAAACTTTTTTTTTTTTGAAATGATTTGGCACCAATTTTTATCAAATTCTTTCAATTTTCAATTTTTTTTTTTTGTGTTAGAAAACAAAAAAACAAAATTAATAATGAAACAACTTTAGAAAATCCTTCACTCACGTCAACAACTCGATTAACATTTCCCAAGCCCCGGAAACACAACCTCCACACACCTTTTCCTCATACCTACGCAGCCAGTTAATTGGTGACCGAACGTGTGAATAAAACAACTTTTCTACAAATTAGCGCAGAAACCCCAGTACCTCTCCAGCCAACCCGGAAAACCTCCCTTTACGACGTGTATTCCTAACTTTGAAAAGACTACAAGCAGCACACGACTTCGTAGCACCACATCGACTCCTGAGAATCCCTAGCTCGACAATGTAAACGACATTGTTATACGTGTACACTGTACAAGGCTGGCACATCGCGCAGAGGGAATAGAGAGCAACAGCACGTGACAAATAAGGGTATCGCATTTCATGTTGAGTAATCGACTCGCTAACACATCATACCTACACATGAGTGTCTTTATTCCGAGTCGTGCTTGAAAAAGAAGGGCGCGAGTTCTTAACCGAGCACGGAATTCGCTCGTATGTTCCTAATTAGGTATACTTTCAAATAGACCGAGCGAAATGACTTTTTTTTTTTTCGCAAACAAACTTCACGTTGCACAAATTGGTCAGAATGTTACTTGTTTTCTTCAAGTAATCGATTAGGCAACTTATTTGACATGCGGTGCATGACGATTAGCAGCCCCCCTCGTAATGCACCCAGACGCAGTTACGCATATCAGGCTTTAGAAATAAAATATAACGATCACTAATGGGCTGATGAAGCTCGAAGTTGAAACACAAAAACATCAAAAAGGGCATAGCAGAGCCGATAAGAGGTGAATTTGGCCCAAGCGATTTTGGACTGCTAAGCGCTTCAAGTGATGTACCTTGTACTAGAGACAAAATTTTCACAAAATTTTTGAACTTTTATCCTTCTCCGTTTGGGTGCCACACACCACACCAATTTTTTCGACGTTTTCTGCAAATTTCCAATTTCAGTCTATATGATCGAAAATTTTTGTTCTTTTGCACATAATTAGGTATCGTAGTGGTGTATCAAGAATAGAATTTTGAACGATTTCGGTTCGCTGCTTCATGAGGTTTTGACCATTTGAGATTTTCAATCATAAAAAAAACCTCGATAGAGAAGTTTGGCCACTTTCGAAAAGTATTCCAAAAACGTGTTTTTTGACGAAGATTCACCTCTAGTATTCACTTTTGGCAATTTCGTTGTGCTAAGGGCTGATAATCGCGAAAAACGTAATTTTTACCTGATGGATTTCATGTTTTGAAGGGACACGAAGGATTAACACTGAGCAAATAGAAATTCCAATGCCAAATTCAGATTCTGCGGATCAATTTACCTCTATCTAGACACTTTTTACGATAATTTTGACAAAACTCGAAACATTTGATTTTTTCCTCCGTACTTTCCAAAAAAATTATTCAAAAAATCAAATTCTACAAGTTCTGCTAGAATTATTGCGAAAAGTGTCTAAATGAGGTAATTTGAGCTGCAGAAACCGAATGTGGCATCGGAATTTTTATTTGACTAATATTCATCCTCGTTTTCCATCGAAAATTGAAATTTCAACGGGGTACACTATCCAAAAATACCAAAATCTCGACTTTGAAAATTTTTGAACTCACCTGGTACTTTCTGTGGATCCTTCATATTCATCTTAGGTTCAACGGGTCTCGAGATTTGACCCTTCAAAGTTGAGTTTTTTTTTTTCAAAAAATAAAAAACAGATGGGCGCGAAAATTATAAGGACATCCCCTCTCATCCCTAATAGCTTGCCAATATTTTCATTTTTTTTTGTATCGATTTCCCATTATTTTGAAAGCCAATTTTTCAATTTGGTAAAAAATGATCAGTAATTCCCCCCCCCCCCATCCCAAAAAAAGAATTCGTTAATGTTTTGAAAAAAAATTCAGACACTTGAAATATTTTTTTCTTTTTGAAAATCGATTTCTTAATACCATTTTCTCAGCTTAATGAGCGTGTAGAGAAGCAATTTGAAAAAAGTTGAACTTGAGAAAATTTTCATGAAAGAAAAGAAAAATGAAAAGGTTCAAAAGCAAATTTTTTTGATCAGGTTGCTGTAACAAAAGGCATTCGGTTCTCAGCATTTTGCAGACCTTATTTCAGGAATTAATTCAGATTTCGTGTTGTACTTTGTTTGCCGAAAGCATAAGAATTTCACGATTCCACGATCAAAAAAAATCTCCAAACAGATTGGCAATTTTCATGAAAATGCAAATACACTCGATTCGTATGCATAAAAATGAAAAAATACACCATATATGCCAACCAGCTTCGCACACCTGAATCTAAATTCCCCAACTTGTCTGCTCTCTTCCAAAAACCGCATGAAAAATCGCAACGCCACCGAAAATTACATTACTCGTGTGAAAAATCCGCGACCCAAAAAACCCCCAACCCGGAAAACCTGTCTGAAAAAGTACGATTCGCTATCGGAATAAAATTTACATTCGAATCGCGTCAAAATATACGAATCTGTCAACGAAACGAATTTCAATTTGTAAAATTTAAACGAATCTCTTAATCCTGCGGGAATTACTCGCTATGTAGGTATTTGCGAAATCAAACACCAGCGTCTCGAATCGACACGCTAAGATTACTTATTCACGAACGAAAATAAAAAGCGAAAAAGGAAATGAAAAAAAAAACTGAATACGCGCGAGCTTCGGCAAGATTCCATCTATACGAGAACCGTGTACGAGTCACTAGGTCAAAAATAAATCAAATTTCTCGGTAATGGGGATTTCTTGTCGCTCGCAGCTACATACCTCGCGTAAGTACGTTGAAGAATGACAACTTTGACACGCTTACCTGCAAACAGAATAAAAAGAAAAGAAAATTATTAAACGTGCGATAATACGTAGGTAGGTAGGTAGGTAGGTACCTTTATACGTATAGCATGCTACCAGCCACCGCACCTACTTAATAGGGAGGGTGTGAGCAAAAAATACTCGCAGTATTTAAAACAAACAACTCGGTCTCGAAATACCATTATTCACGCGTGTGGTTGTAAACGAACCGTTCGAGCTGCGTGAGCTTGAGGGGCAGGTGTGAAAAAATCGAATATTACAGCTATTACAGCGAACCGACCACTTACACGAGTGGATATACATTTATATGCAATTTATGCAATTTACCTACTCGACATGCTTTCACGGTCTGTACAGTGTACATGCCATAGTATACTTACCTACTGCTACGTCGCACTCCCGCCATCCTTCATTGTAGATGTATTTCCGTATTCAGTCGACGCTCGACGGACGAATCGAGTATATACGATATGTATATGCAATTTATTCGGCATTCAAGCGACGCGTCGACGACATTTACTTACCAAGTCGACGCGAATCGATTATGCAATTTATTCGACACTTGTTCGAAACGTCTCGTCTGGCGGTACGCTATGCAATTCTGGTGACATTTTACGAGAAAACGTGAACGTGAACGCTGTTTTATACCGTGGCACGGCCGCCAACGCGAATATACGCGTAGGTACGTAGATAAAACGTTTTATAGGCGGTAAAATTGCGATTCGGACGGGTAAAAGCGTTATTAAATCATTATTAGACGTTACCGGTATGTTTAGCGGTTCGTTTTTCAAACGAAACAATTTCCAAAACTATTAAAAACTAATAACTCAGTCGAGATAAGGCTATACTAGCACCTATAATGGCGTACTGGCGTTCGCAGTGCTGCCATTCGCGTACTAAAAGAAAGCTTACCAATACATCAGAGGCGCGCTTTGTACAAGTCCATAAAATTTATAACGTGTAACCAATCAATATTGTACACAGCTCGCAGGAGAGGGTATACCTCGACGGTATGTAGCACGCCGTCTCATCCGCGGCAATTGTTCAATTTCCACAATGCAGCCGAAAGTCAATCGGCGGTAATAAATCTTCGCAGCTGCGAGACGCGTAATCTAAACTTTTTTGCCTCTTTTGCGAGCTCGAATGGTCGCAGTAGGTAGATGGACGAAAATTAATATTTGATCCAATTATGATTAGCCGAGCGCGTTGAAAAAGCACGGCCGTTGCCTATTTCGCACCCCGTTATACCTAATATAGCGCATAAATAGCTGCATAAATTTACCTACAGTACGGCGCGACGCGATCATCAATAAACATCATTATCGACACCTCATTATTGCGGGCCGCAGATAAATGATGAGGCGACGCCGACGCCATGCCAAGCGCCAGCCTTAAAAAATATTATAGCGACTCGAAATGCGATTTATCGTGTCGACCGAACATAAAATTTCTCAAACTTTACGTATTTTGTTTTTGGCCAATCGCCGATTCGTATTTGTTAATATGATGCGGCGGCGATACGAGCTGCGTTCATTCGATAGGTAGGTAGTACTAGTACATGCTGCACGACGATGTCAAACATATGGGTACGCGCGTACTACGTATAACTGCGAATGAAGGTCCATTTTGTAGCCATGTTCCACTCTCTCATTTAAAATCAGTGAAAAAATCACTGATTACAATTTTGAGAGAGCAAAGACAGTACTCCACCTCACGGTTTAAACATCCGAACAGAACCGTATTCAATTCGGTTTCGGTTCTTGGTTCTTGGATTCCATTCTTGAAAAATCGGTTCTTAGTTTCGGTTCTTCGATTCGGTTCTTGAAAAAATCGGTTCTTGGTTTCGGTTCTTCGATTCGGTTCTTGAAAAAATCGGTTCTTGGATTCCGTTCTTGAAAAATCAATCCTTGGTTTCGGTTCTTCGATTTCGGTTCTTGAAAATTTGGTTCTCAGTTTCGGTTCGTCGATTTGGTTCTGTTCTGTTCAGAACTGAAAAGAACGTTCTTTTTGGTTCTGAACGGTTCTT
>FIZT01010682.1:0-27181 GCA_900065295.1 Paracoccus marginatus | reverse complement strand
TATACTTCAAGCGATCTTATAGAAAAAACGGTAAAAGTTACCAAAAAAATCTTTGCAGAATTGAAAAGTACTTGCTTTTATCTTTATTTTTCATTTTTAATTTTGTTCTCAACGTGAAAAATGAATAAACCACAAAACAAACAACGCGCTGCAGTTTGTACTCAAAATGCAAAATGTTGAAATATTGAACTTTAACGGTGTACCAAATTGCATACACGCGCCTATTCGCAAAACCAAACTCCATTCCCTTGTCGTTAGGGTATGTAGACAATATCTAGGTATGCGATAAGACCCAGTTCTGACATCATTTTTTGGATTAATCACTACTTATTTTTTGAAACTGGCCCACTGTGCATCACGGGCACGGCGGCTTCGTCAACACTAAATTAACATTTCTCCATCTGTGTCATCATCTCCATCTCCGCTCCGGATACGTCCGCGTCCGCATACGCATACTCACCGCTCTAAAAATAATCACCGGTATGTCTCTCGGTCGGCAGCACCGAGTAAACGTCGAGTACGTATACGTATACGTATTTTAGGTACACGCATGCAAGATGATCGTCGGTACGAAGTTGGGTTAACGGGTTACCACGTCGAGAACGTGTTGGCAATTTGTCGAGCTTGAGATGAACCATAAGGCATAAATATATGTACGTACAAGAAGGGTTGTAATCTCAAAACGTCTACACCGTAGACAGTCGACAAAAAATGACGAAGAGGAAAAAACTGCACAGTGCGCGCCTCTGCATATAAAACTACATAATATAAGTAATATGTAGTATTACTTGCGAACAAATCCGCGTTCACCCCACCTTTCCGATCTCCTGCGCGTGCTTTTATCGGCACCTAGGCCAAGCTCGTCTATTCCATTATTCAATACACTCAAGTGGTATTCCTTTCTGAATAGGATAATTGTTGGCTTAACAATTTAATGATAGTCTACGTCCGCGGTTGCATAACGAATAGCATTCGATCACGCGATAATGTTATTATTTTTAACGCCGTGTTTGAAGGGTGAAGGGGGAATTTTGATACGATTTTTTCTCCCCATTCGGTATAGGTACGTATTATAAGCTGCGATACAATTCACCAATGGGTACGTGTGGAGACTGGAGACATTGTGTGTACACGGAGACGAGACGAATCAACTCGTAAATTGCGATAAATGTCCGATCCTTTTATTCGTATTACCAGTTACATAAATTTTACACGCGGATGGTCAAAAAAAGAAAGAAAGAAAAGAAACAGAAAACACCTCTAAAATTCATCCAAATCACCTATACGTACAGAATAAGATAAACATCCTATTATACACGCATACATACAGCACGTATATTGGTAGACACGAAATTAGGAGTGTCGCGTTCGCATCACCCTCTCTTCTGCTGGGTCTATCGCAGTATATATGGTTCTCTATCTCCGTCTCGAAGACGATATAATAATAGCCCCATAAGCGTTCGCTGGCGTATATAATATACCTCCTCGTACCGTACGTATTTTCGTATCTGGTATATTTTTTCAGCATAGTATAATGTACATTACCGCTGTGCCATGTACCAGACTTCATGGTGAGTACCATACGACTCCCTTCTGAGCTACCCTGCGTGCGCTACCGCCGCACCATCTCCTTGTTTTCTTCTTCGTATTTATAGTATAGGTAGAACCTTTTCCAGTTACGTATTTGTATTTATCTTCAGTGAGCCTCAAACGGCGACTATATGGCAGAAATTGGCGCCAAAATTTACACGTCTATCTGGCTGAATCTCGACAACGTACACGTATGACCTTTTTATACGCCACAAATTAGCCCATTAAGGTACGATTTTTTTTCTCTTTTGCTTTGTGATGGAACCGACGACACATGTAGCACTTGTCGCATGCGCTAGATTCCAAATATACGATAAAATTGCGCTACGTACGTTTGACTCACACGACCGCCGCGCCGCGCCGCGCCGTACCGATACCTTTTCGTTCTGTGTTCGCACCTTGCGACGATTCTGCGGCGGCGGCGGCTTGCTCCAACTGATGTTAACGTACGCGACATTCCTTTGCGTATGTTGGCGGCGTCAACGTGCATACGTACGAAAACGTTCGAGTAATTTTTCTTTCTCTTTTAATAGCTATTATATAGGCACGTGAGTATTCTAGGGCATATTCTAATTGCTTCGATAAATTAAAACGGTTGACGAGAATTTTAAATAGGTATATGTAACTACAAATGACACATGTGATAAGGCGAGACGTTAAATAGATAAATGAACTCGTTCGCGATGATCGTCTCTTGTTAGCGGATTTCAGATTGAATCATCATTCAGTAAATGAAGAGAGGGGTGGGAAAGGGGCATTTCTTTCTGAGAATTTAAAATTATCATTATTCTATGAAATTCAAAGGAATCATTATTTCAAGGAAAGGCGAATACAATACGTCAAAGAGCTGAAGAATGAAAGAAAGAAAATCGATTTTTTTTTCAAAAACCAGTTTCTTCAAATTTACAAAGTTTTTAATTTTTTTCTTTACACGTAAAAAATTCATTAATTTTCAACTTTTTTTTCATCAATAAAATTTTAATATTCCATACCCGATTATTCAATTTTTGGCGATTCAAAGAAATTAAAATTTTATGATTTTTTAAATTTTTTATTTGATTTTTTTTTACAATTTTCAAAATATTTGATTTTTTCAGTTTAATTTTTGAATAAATTCACAAGAACTGTTATTTTATCAACTTTTTTTGACATCTCAAGAATTCCATTTGCAAAATAATTCAAATTCCATTTTTTTTTTTACAATTTTTCAAAATTTTTCAACAAGATTTTAGGGAATTTTTAATTTTTTTTCCAATTTAATTTTTTGAACTGATTTTTGAAAATTTTGCATTCTTAAAATTTATTTTTATAAATTGCAAACTTTTCAATTTTTTAAAAAAAATTTCTTCCAAAAATTGACTTTAGGTTTTTTTTTGGTTTTTCAAATTATTTCACCTTCAACTTTTGTAAATTTTTGAAATTTCGAGGGGAAAAAATGCCCCTTTTTAAAAAATTATCTTTTTTGTATTTTGACAACTCCTCGACTTGAATTTCAATTTCAAAATTTTTCAAATACTTACTGCCAATAATTCCATTCCCTTTAAAGAACGTCCAATTCAAAGGATGTGCAACATTGTGCCAAATTAAAGCAATAATAATGCAAATTATGGCGTAAATTTCTTTAAATTAAATGCTCTATTGACACAGTGCGCGCGACAGTGTCGGTTTCACTTCAGTCCGGGTATGGCCAGCTACGTCGAGCTCGTTGGGTCAATTAACTATGGCTCGGATCATCCTATACCATACGACTAAAGTGACTATGTATATACTCGTACAGCGTAGAATAGGGCAAGTGAGTAGTCGAGTACTAAGCAGGTGCCCTATCAGTTCCACTTAGTAGTACTCTTACAATGTACACTGAATTCTCCCCTCGCTATGTATAATTCAATAATCTGTACTTTATCAGCGCCGGCTAAATATGGGGAGATACGTATACGAAACGAACTTGCGGTGTTGGGTAAGCAGAAGAATGAGAAATTCTCACAGCTCGTATGTCTTCGTACGTCGCGTCGTATCGTATAATTTCCCTTTCTTTGTATTTATTTTTTGGCGAAAGAAACTACCTATACTATAGAGATATTAGACTTACGTGTAATACGACCGCTCAATTCGAACATAATAAAACACCTCTATCACTATACCGTATTCGCAATAGTATGCCGGAGACATAGTTCGTATTTTTTAACGATTAATCGCAAATATCAACTTGACGTTGTTCGTTTGGAACAGAGAACGTATAAAATGAACAATTTTTGAAGCAAAATTTTGCTTCACCTTACTTGAAAATCGAAATGATTTTTCATCATCTATAGGTAGGTACGTATGTCAGTTTGAAAATGAAAAATGAGGCACTAAGTTGATTTTTACGGTGACGAAGTTTTGATGCGTCGATTTGATCGAAACCGTACCTTGCATAAATTACGTAATGTACACACTACACGCGCACTAAGCCAACATTACTGACGCGCCGAAAAATACCAGCTGATATTTGCTCATTCGATAAGTCATATGCGACAAAACGAGAAGTATCGAATAATCACATACGCGCAATTCAAATTGTACAAATTCAGCACCAGATACCAACGTGTTCAAGAAATAAAGTAAAGGATGAAAACGCAATTTATTCTCTTTTTTTTCGTTTTCATGATTTCGATCAAATTATTTGAAAAAAAACAACATTTTTTTCAAAAACTAATTTGAAAAGAAATTTGAAATTTGAAAAAAAAAATAAGTACACTTATACATGGCACAAAATCACTTCTGCTGAATTACTATACTACACAAAAAATACTCTCACACTCGTACACAATTAGGTATATTGCGAGAATGGTAAAAAAAAATCGATAAGGAGGATTTTCGTAACGATAAAACCAATAATCTCAAATTGTTCTTGGAAAAATATAATCGCGCCAATGCCTCGTAAGTACACATATAATACGCGTCTACATGATACTTAGAAACTACACTTGCAGATATTCCCCAAATTTACTCGTAATTTAGAAAAAAAAACAGAATTCGAATTCAACATTTCGCATCTCCATCCACTTTTACCCTCTCGATATTAGATATTAAACGGCCGTCTCAAAAGGCACTGAACTGCCCAGATAATACGATTCATTTTTCTGCTATAGCAATTAAGTAGTATTACTCTTGATACGATCGACGATGCGCTGATAGCACTCTCGATCGTGCGCATTTCATCTCTCAGTTTTAATTTTGTATTACGTTCTGTTTCGAAAATTTTTTTCAACAAATCACCGTAGCGTGTACGCACAAAGGTTACAAAGGAACTGAGAAATTTCAGCACCGTAGCTCCAAGAATGAAAAATTAATTTTCCAAGATGAAAATTTCAAACATTTTATACCACTTTTCAGCGCAGATACAACCTGTCGTAATTTACGTAAGTGTTTCAATCTGAACGAAAGACAGGAAGAATATTACTTCAAGATTTTCATGAATACGATTGAATTAGCGAACTTTCCAATTTATTCGTATTTTTTCTGGTTGGAAAGTTAATCGAAAAATTTGACAAGTTCAAGTTTGGTGATTTTGGTGGTATTTTTCTTACACTGTTTGGATTTTTCAAAGTTATTGTGTAATCGAGATTTCGAAAAAATTTAATTTTTGTCATAATGTTTTCAATTTTTCAAAGTTATGGTTTCGTCCAAAAATTTTTTTTTTCAAATGAAGGGTCTAAATCAAAGTAGTTTCACCTACTGAATTCGAATCTACGATTATTTTATTCATTTAACCATTTTTTCAGCTATTCAAAATTCAAGTCAGGCCTTCAAAATCGTGAAAAATGAACGAATTGGGATAAAATTCGTGTATAGGAAGCATAGAAACGAGTACTCAGAAATGCTCTTTAATTTCTGAAAAAAAAATCAAAAAAATTCTGAGTAGCATAAAAAAGTTTAGAGAATGGAAGAGGGACTCTGCTGGCTCTAAAATAACCCTCTTCAGTCTTCATGGCCGCTTAAAATCGTCAAATTCAAGACAATTTTATTAGCCAAAAAAATCTGAAAAAAATTCACAGTACCTCTGCCCACATACGAAGTTCGAGAAAAAACGGTCAAGAATTCACGGAGATGAAAATTTTTAACCTATAACAAATCACATCATTTCTAGATTCCATCAGCTTCAAAGAGTGACGTATAAAATCGCCCAGGCACTCTAAAATCACCTTTTACCAAGACGAATCCAAAGAAAAACTATTTTGTTGAAAATTAAAAAAATTATTGTTTGATGAATTTTTCAATTTCCTTTTTCAAATTTTGGAATTTCAATCAAATTTCAATTTTTGATAGAAAAAAAATAATTGAGCAGAGCACTATGCTCCTAAAAAAGAACATTTTTTGGGAAATGAGAGGGGGAGAGGAGGGGAGGAGAGGGGAAGGGTGCCACGGTTGTCCCTTTGAGAATAAGAAAATCTACGAGCATCAATAAAACACTTTCAAACATTTTATAGGTACCAATCAAACCTTCCATTGCTTAAAAAAAGAAAAGAAAAGAAAAGAAGAGAAGAGAAAATCTACACGTCCTCAACCTACATTTCTTCAAAAAAATTCCACACAGATCTCCACGTAAGCCCTCGTTCGTGGAAAGAAACTACGTCCAAGCAGATCCCTCCCCGCCCCTCTCAACTTAGACCCGTACAAAAACCAACACATACCTACCTAACCCAAGCAACAAAATACTCTCGTGAAAAACAAAGAAAAAGGTTAACAAATCAACGGTGAAAATTATGTTTACATTATTTTTTCACCGTTTGTTATCGGCCAAACCCACAATTTTAATCTAGTTTATTAATTATTACGCGGTTTAGGCGGATTGCGTGTGATGTTTTTGTACGTTTTTTTTTTCGTATATACGCGTACGGCACACCGTAGGTCTGGCGTAAGTACTTATTCTTTCATAAAAAGTGCCGACAATTTCCGCTTTTGTTGGTCGCGATCGCCTGCGCCGCGTCTCGAACCTCTTCACCTTTGAGCCTGCGAGCATTCAACACGGACGCTAATTCCTGGTTATTATCGCGATTTATCGCGCCGTTGGTGCGACTTGGCGCGCGGTCGACCGTTGCATGGAGTTTAACTGGCGCTGCACCGTATCGTACACAAATACAAATACGTACGTTTGGGTATAGTGCTGCTAGATTGGTCGTTGCGGTTATCGAAAAATTCTACTACGTTTATTGCACTTGAACGATGAGAGAGAGAAAAAACACTTTGGAATTTTTCAAAATATTTGCGTGTATCTACCTTCGAGAGGAAGGATTCAAATGAAAAATTTAGACAAAAGTATCAGCGTACGTATCATAGTTGTTGTCGATGATCAATGCATCGACACGTTTTGTTTTTCTTTCAACCTTCCTTCTCCGATGCCATTCTGTAAAGGAAAAAATTACAACGAATAGGCTGATCTAACCACGTATGGCTTTTAAAAGGTACAGGTACACGTTATATGTAGTACGTATAGAGCATAGCTCCAGCAACACGCCTTCTCTCATCATGTCTTCTCATTATTAACGCGTTCTTCTCTTTAAACGTATTAGAAGCTGATAATTATCGCCTTCGCTTCGCGCTCGTACTATATAATAAGTTTACCTTTATACAGCACCATACACGCACACTCGCGCCTATACATACAATGCACATGTTCCATTCGCCTCTTTCTCTCTCTCTCGCAAAAGCCACAAGGAGCTTGCATCGGTGTTCTAGTCGAGTCGACCATGTACACAGATATCTGTTTAAAGATCATCATCGCGTCGTGTTTGTTCGCTATATACTTAATGCCCACATGAGCGTTGTGGTACGCCCCTGCCCCATCTACGTACGCTATTTAATACCACGACGCGACGCTTTCGTCGTAGTACATACCTACATATCGCGCAATAACCTAAACATCTTCGCTCCCTCCCCCCTCCCCGCACGTAGCACCGGTTCGAGAGCCCAGAAAACAATCATTAAACCGCGTCTACCGAAATTATAAAATTCTTCGAATCGTCTTCTCTGCAGTTCTCTCGTCCCAACGCGTCTTGCCAACGTATTCTATTAAAATGTTAACGAGTTTATGGCAGTTTGAGCTTTAAACCGAGGCAGTCTTGCGGACGAGTATGGCAAAATCGTAATTGCGAAATATTCTAGTTCGTAAATTATCGACTAATGGGTTCCGCAGGAAGTAATATAAAAATGCTAGGAGAAATTGAACGAGAGCAGAGTGCAGGACCACTTTCAAAAAAAAATCCAGGTCAAAAGGGGGCTTGGAAAAATTCTCAGAATACAGATCTGATTCTTGCAATAAAAATTGGAAGAGGGGTTGGCTTTGAAAAAATTTCAACTTTTAATTTTATTTCAAAAAACAATTCTCTACTTGATCTCTAGTTTCGAGAAATGAAGAAAAAATTGAATTTTCAAAATTGGTAATTTTTAGAAATTTTTCAAAATGAAACTGCTTTTAAAAAATCCAAAATGAAATCCTCAATAATTTTTTCAAAATAAGATGAATTGATATGCAACAATTTACCCCCCCCCCCCCCCCCCAAGAAAAAAAAAATCCTCGATCGAGCCACAAAGGGCACAGATACGATGGCAGTCTCGACCAAACAGTCGTAAGGTACATAGCTTCTTATCATGCCCAGTCTAATTCACCTTTCCATAGTCGCACAGTCGAAAATCGATTAGCAACGGTTCATTCGCTAATTAACCCCTTCTCGTTTCCCTTTGTCTACAATTTCCGGATAAAAATCGCGTGTAAATTGCCGGGGCGGGTCGCCAACTCGCACCCTTCCTGTTTAATCTTAACCTGGGTACTTAATCGTATGATTAATGCTTTTTCGTGTTTCATTGTGTTTTTTACCCGACTATTTTGGTGTTTCACGGGCACCAGACAGGTCTACACTTTTCACATACAAGTGTTCGTTTGCCTCGTACTTACACACGAATCGTAATCGATAATTGAAGTACACGAGTACCACACACATGGCACAAATTGGCGATATTTTTCTATTTTCTTTTTCAAGAAAATATTAGCTAGCCAGCTGGGATACATACTATGCATTGGGGGTGCCGAAGATCATTTTTCGGAATCAGTGCGATTACGCCGGTGTTCGTGTGTTACGACGACAATGCGACGACGTTACCTTTTATCTCGGTATCCGTGCGGCTATTCGTCGATCTCATCACCGCGAACACCATTATGAGCGGCCAGCATCGGTGACCATCGCATTCTACGGGTACTTAGCGGATGGGCTTTTATATGTATAACGTATTTAGCTATTTACCACTTCTAAGAAATATAAACACATCGTTTCCGCGTCCCAAAGCCATTGTATAACCAATTACTGTCGTCGCACGTCTCGCAGCCTTGTATACCTTTGTAGGTATAGTGTAGTGTACCTGCTCCGAGAGCGTACCCGCCGCTTTACATGGCCTTTTATTCAACTCGAGCCTGCTGTATAGCCATATAGTTCACGTTCGATGCGATCGAATGATTATCGCCTGAAATTATTGTTAACGGGTATATCTCGCATTTTATTCTAAAATTTCGATTCATTGACCTTGACCGTGAGGGAGGGAGGATAGGTTTCAAAAAATTATTGATAAATTATTCAAAAATATATTTTTAAGAATTATTTCCTCAAAAAAAAAATTGAAAAAAATCGTTTTTTCAATGCCACAAAATTTTTTTCTCTCAAAATTTAGAGAAAAATTGTCCTTCAAAAAATTATCAAAAATTTGTTTTTTTTTAAATGAATCAACTCTGGAAATTGTAAAAAAAATATGTTTCTGAAATTCTCAGAGACAGAAAAAAAATTCAGAACAATTTTTGTTATTTTTCAACAATTTTTTTGATTTGAAAATAATTTTAGAAATTTTTTGAAATCAATTCAATTATTCTTATTCGGAATTCCGAATCATTTTCCAATCTTCGAAATCATTTTCCCTTTCAAAACCCCATCAACTCCCTCTTCACCTCCACTGCATCTCCTCGTCAAAAAAAAACCAAACATCACAATCACTCAACCTGCGATAAATTGAAACCGAACCTCTATACAATATACACGGATTCGTAATCGTGTAATTGTCTCTATTACACGTCCAAGTGTCTCGGCGCGTCTATCTAGTCGCACTTATGGTCCGTTTACCGCATGTACAAGGGAGTTGGTGACTTATAACGAGAGGTAATTAATTACTAATAACAGCAATTGTCGGCTCTACGACAGAGAACTAGTAATACTAGTTTGCGCGGTCGGTATTCTTGTTAGAGTATACGCGGCGCGGCACATAGCGCAGAGAAAGAGAAAGGAGTGCGAGACGAAGATACAATGATCGAAATAGTCATAAAATAAAGAGTTAGATAATCGTCTGGCTACAATGGCTACATACATCGTATCTTCGTGTACGTAGTACACTGTTGCTTTTGCTGAGATGGACATAATAGTTGGTTGACGAAGATATACGTATGTACAAGTTATGTATATAATTAAAACTAGAGACGTTCTGTTCTCTTTTTTTTTCATTGTTGTTCAGCTATTCTAGAGGAGGTAAGTCTAAGTACATAGATATGTACGTACAAGATGCGATTACGCGACCAAAAATGATCGGTAGGCGACAAGCGAACTAAATGAGGAATTTGTCATGGAGCTAATTAATTTGGTCGCGAGAAGCTCGAACTGGTTTTCACCCTGCACGTAATGAGTAAAGTATATGCTTACACTTTGGGCACAGACGTACTTATACTACTTGGCAAAGCACAAATTACGACGATATTGTACTACAGTTGCGTACATTTTTTTTTTCGGCAACGAAGCTAGAGAGGAGAGCCGGCAGGACTCGCGCGCCCATTGTAATTAAGTTATTTAACGAGTCGTGGTTAACCGTCTATGCTAAATGTATTCGTATATTTTTACGGTCCGGCTACGATATTTAAACGAAAAATCAGTCACGCGTGCGCTCGAATAGAATACTTCACAAGAACGATAGAGAAGGAAGGCCGATGTAGCGAGGTTTTTAGTATTTATACTATAATATGAAGTTGGTAGGGGTACAGAGCGAAAACCGTGTCGGTATTTTGTTGTTTTTTTCTTTTTTGGGCTACGCGGTTTGGGCATGGCGGGCGTGTGCGTGTGCGGTGAGCAGTTCGATTCGAGCAGACGCATGGAAAGGTAGCAATATGGGTACTCGAGATTTGGGATTTAGATGGATTCAATTTTTCCACCAACAAAAGGAGAAATGCGATTAGTGCTTGGAAGGTGGAAAAGTGAAGTGGAGGGATTAGTTGAAAGGGTCATTTTATAAGATACGTAGGTATAGCTGAGCTTGTGTCGTCGTTGCCCTGAATTGAGGTGGAAGTCAATGGAATTCAGCCAGGATTTTTTTTGAGAGAGAGAAATAAAATACTCAAAAGTACGAGATTATCAATTAAATAAATACGTATTTCAAAATTCTTTCAAGGGAGTTGTCTTCAAGCCGAAACATTTCCTTCCGAAATTGAAATAGAAAATAAAAAACTCTTCGAGTACCTGAGTTTCATGAATGATTTAAATTTCAATCAAAATTCCAGGTATTCAAAAAGATGTACATAGCAGAACAGAATGGTGTTTTGACTTTTGAATGAGATTTCGACGAACCAAATCTCTAAAAGTGAACCAGATGAGAGAAAATTCTGACGAAAGTTTTCGACTACAAACTCAATCTCAGAAGGAGGGACTAGAACGTTTTTTTTTTCAAAGTTTTTCGTTTTTCGCCAAATTTGTACAAGAATTCGGTGTTTTGTTTGATAATAAATTCTAGGGAGTAAAAAAAAAACTCGAAGTGATTTTTCAATATTTTTTGGGCAATTTTCTGACGAGTTCTGGTGTTTTGAAAACTTTGAGTAGCGATTTTGTCGAAAATCGGGAGGAATGATGGTCATTTTTTTTTTACATTAGAGGTATTATTTAGTCTAGATTTGCCATAGAAGTTCTAGAAAGTTGAAGCTTGTGCAATTTTGCATAATAAAATCCAATTGAACACTTGTCGTATGGAGCCACTACAGATGAGTCACATTTTCCACAGCGCTCATGTGGGAAATACGGAGTTCACGGGCCTATATTTATTTTTTTTAAAAAGACGAAAAAAATTGCTTCGATTTTGCTCAAAATCAATCCACCACTAAATTCAGAATGATACAAAAAATATTTTAACCCTCCATGTCCTGAGATCAGAGCTGAGCCGTTGCTTTTCAAAGTATAGGATCTCATTTAAAAAGAAAGAAAATTGAAAAAAAAATGACGAATTATTTGTTTTCATTTGAAAAAAAAGCAAAAAATTTCAAAATCCAACAATTTCTCAAGTTATCGAATTTCTGATCGAAAACCATCTCAAATTTCCAAGATGAAAATACAATTCAAGTCCAGCCTTCCTCTCCTCCTTTATTTTTCAAGAAATTCATCATATCTGGCTGCCAAAATACGGCCAGATTCAGACACGTTGGAAGAGCGTACTCGGTCATTAGCCACATTAAGGAACTGGTTGCCCAGTCTGCTCGTTTTCTTTGGTATTATTTATTTTCGGTATTTATACAACATCTCGTCGAAGAAGACACACCTCGCATCACCTCCAATACGATCCCGTTCAACGATTGCTGACCAGCGCTCGGTTCATTGATAAACATATTCTCGCACACGTATACCGACCGAGCGACCGAACTAACACGTTCACATGGAGGTTGGATAAAGAATAGAAGGCGCGGACGACTATACATTCTTTCTAATTATACCAACAGAACAGACGTAAAATCGGAGAGGTTTTTCGGACAAAACCACGACACCAGCTTTGCCTTCTCTCAACAATGTACCTATACACATACACCCTCTTGTTGCCTTCTTCGGGTATCCTTCTTTACGCGAGAGTTTTTCGACGAAAACCAGTAGCCCATGCCCGACGTATACACGAGTTCGTACATAGACATACATACGTATGTATTTTCGGGATTCGGATATATATCTACGCGCATACCTTACCGCGTACACATGCTGGGCCACCCACCGCCCATCGAGCCGGCCAAGCTTGAAGACAATTTATAGACCTTTTGCTATACACTTTTGGTCTTCGTATACGTAGTCGTACGTAGCTGGAAAATTTCCCAGAAAAAATCATTCGTATCTAGCCATCGTGGCTACTCTGTTTCTCTGCTTTCGAAGCACTCGTAGTTACATGAACATAATGGTCATCCACGGCTCGAGTATATTAGGTTCCGAGTGGGTATATTGGGCGATACAGGACCAGCGCGGCTTGTCGTACCAACACAATACATACTGCTAATGAGTCATCCAGCTAGGTTCATTCCAGTCCAGCGTCTCTCTCACACACACACACCCATGTACGTTATTAGCTACAAGCTAGTTAACCTACAGCGTTCAAAACCTATTCATCACCGACTGCCTCATATACTCGTCATTTTATATACTTCGGACGTCCGAACTCGAAGAGAAAAAAATGAATTCGCTAAATTAATTTACCTGCTTTCGCACAAGTCGCCAGAAACCTGATCAGGTCTTTTGAGAAATGATGAATATCCACACATTGTTTTTCAACGCATCTTTCGAAAATGAAAATGGAAAAAAAAATACGCGCCCCGAAGGCGTAGTACCTATTACCGGGACAAGATTAAAATCTAATTTGTTTTATTTATGAGCCAACCTTTTCGCTGTATTCGTTTAAATGATAGATAATAGCTTTACCCCAGGTTGTCTCATTCGTTTCGAGATTTATACTAAATTAGTATCCGAGCTTCGGTAACTCTTTCCTTCCCCTGCTCTTATTTTTTTTCTTCGCCTTGCACGCAATTTCTTTTATTATCACTTTAACGATGGGTATTGGCAATCGCCAGCAACTACGGCCGTTATGTCCTGTTAGCGGATAATCGATTTTAATTACCTCTGGAGTAGCTCGTCTCCCTTCATGTCCTAGTTTTCTCATACCCTTGATGCCTTGGTTGGTATGCGAGTAGATAGTTTGATGATGATACACGCCCATTCAAATTACCATAATTAAAGCCGATAACCTGACGCTTCTTTTTATCACTCGATATAAGTTTTTTCTTTATTTTTTTTTCTTTTGAAATTCTAATATTTGAAGATGGTGCGTTTGCCTTCTTACTCTAGGCGAAGGGTGGCATTTTTCGGGCAAAATAGAGCAGCGTTAACGAGGGTGGGTTTTCTAATTCAACACACGAAATGGTGAGAGAACCTTCCAAATTAGAGGTTAAGTGGATAGAACAACGTGAAAAGTCGAGATGGAAAAGTCGATTATTTGAATCAGATACTTACGTCGATTAGAGTTTATTCGATTAGTTTCTGAAAACGCGTCAATATTTCGGTTTTGATGCATACCAATCAATCAGTTTTTCGATTTCGATATCATTTTCATTGATTTTGATTAAATTTTGATCGAAGCACATCGAATCAAATATTTGATTTGGAGAAATCGAATGGTTTTTCAATTTCGATAAATCGACCAATATTTCCATTCAGAAAATTCGATCAATTTTTATTGATTTTGATAGATCAAAAAATCATTTGATCGAAAAATCTTTTATCAAATTTTAAATTCCTAAAAATCGATTTTGGCTTTGATGCATCGAGTTATGCTCCAATTTCCATAAATCGATCAATTTTTCGATTTTAAGTAAATCGAAAAAAAAAAAAAAAAAATTCTAACAAAAAATATACCTGAACCACAACAAAGAGATGAAATTTTGATCTCTCAACATCCTCTCATCATCACCTAGACAAAGCTTCCGTTCAATTTCACAATCTCAGGTTGAATATAAGATACCTAAATGCTTCGTCAGTCACGGGCAGCACGACGCGACCGTACATTATTACGTGTAAAATACCAACACTCCAGAGCTCATCGCATCGTGTCCAAAAACAAATATTAGAGATACTGTTACAGGCTCGGGATCGTCCATTTCTTCTATGCGTACACGGTCTTCTCATTCTATTAATTTCCTATCTTCGTCTATTCTTTCTCTCATTTCTGTATGTATACGTACAGTACGTACGCTTTTTAAAACAGAAGGAACTTCAAGGACATATACGGCCAACTTGCTCTTCTCCACATTAGTACTCCCGTGTTCTTCGGTGACCGGCGGGATTTCTTCCTCGTCGTGTACAACCATCGCCGTCGTCATCTTCTCTTTCACTCTACTCCATATTCGTGCTCTCTCTCTCTGTCTCTCTCGCGCGACGTACGCGTGTACCCTGTTTCGTTAACTCATTCACATGGTCGTCGTACTTGTCGCGTTGCTCGACCGGCCGGCGAACAGAAAATTCCTATTCTATGATATTTTTTTGTTTAATAACCATACACATAGACGCGTACTCAGAAGCGAAAAAAAAAAAAAAGAAGCAGCACCGTATAAAAATACGAGAGTAGATAACCGAGACAGAAAACGAATCAGCGCAGCATCGTAATAATGGACGCGCGAGGTTAGTTAATGGCACTCTTATTGCATGGCCCCCGGCTGCCCGGCCATCTCATATGCGATATTGTTCGCTGGAATTATTCTACGAGAGGCGACAAGATGCTGTTCTATGTGCGCTGCTTTGTTTTACACAATGTCTCGAAGAGTAAATTAAATTGATTAAATAGGAGCTCCCGCGTCTTCTCATATTCACACGTAATCTACTACGCCTAAGATAATTACTAGTTGTGGAAGCACGCCAAGGCGAAGATGTAAGTGGCGGTGCAGTCTGGCGTAGCGGGCAGCGCGAGGTATGGTACAGCTCTCCGCGTCATTTCGCCTGGAAACCGTAACACGTCTGTCGAGCTAATTACGTCCTGCGAGAGATGCGCTCGCGATGACGACCGACTCCGCTACAGCAATCGATGAAACGAGTATACATTTCCAAAACTCCTGATCGAAATTTGCGACGCGACCGTATGGGTGTAGTCATTCTCACTTTTTATTCAGCTCAAATATCCACCATCTTGGGTTACTCGTGTGCTTTCTACGAGCGAGTTTGTTGAACTCCTCGTCTATGTACCTGTGTTAGGTTCAACTCTTTGAGCAAAAATTGCCCGCGATACGCCTTAATACAGTGTTACACTTTTACCATCGATGATGTATGATGTGAGAGGATTCGTTGATGTACTCGTATAGGCTACGAACGAGTCGCACATTTCCATTTCGAAGCTTCGATCAATTTTTTAACCATAATCGCGGTATTTCAGATTGGACAAAATTGTGTATCCAGGTTTTCGACAACGTTCCCGACCTCACTAACTAAATTTTTTTGTTGCTCATGTTCGCAGAAACCGTCTTCTGCACCCTTTCCTTCGATTTTCGTACGTTAATTGACGTCATCAATTATCACACCGTCATTCCTTCCTTCGCTAATCACAATTTCATTCGTATGATTCAATTCCGTGTCTGTGTGATATACGCTTGTCTCGCTATCGTGTCCCATTTCCTATTCGTAGAAATACTACCGGTTGAAAAGTAGATTATTTTTCACCATCGCATCGTCGCCATTCACGATATGTTGGGTCACTCATTGGGAAAAATCAAAAATCGATCTGAAAATTGATCGATTTATCAAAATTGTGTAACTGATCAGTGATCACCAATCGAAAAACTGATTTCATCAACAAAATTTTGAAACTGATGAAAAATAGATCATTTCGTCAAAATGAAGAAATTGACTGAACCATCAAAATCGAAAAAGGCTCAAAGGATTTATTTTTCAATTAAATTCAGAAAATTAAAAAGATCAAAATATTCTAATAATTTTTTTTTTTTTTAATTGTCGAGTCCATTTTTTCAAACGGAACCTCCATAAATACCTTCGACTTTTCAAAACAGGATAGCTTCTCGAGCATCAAGGATAGACCATAATGCCATGAGACCTCTTTCATATGCATGCCTCCTCAAATCCCACAAATTATAATCCGAAAATTTTTCTCGAAACCCAACAACAACAAATTTACAACGTTTCGAAACACACAAAGACTCGAAACATTCTTCAGTTCCCTGCGAAAATCTCAACCATTCGAGAGGTCGCTGCCTTCCTCACATCTCAGCAGCCATCGCATACTCGCCGCGGCAAGTTTCCCTGGCACTTTTCCGCAGCCGAACGCGACGCTGCTTTTTTATGTAAAATCGACGCATACTTGAGTAGGAAGAACTCTCATCGCCTGTATCGTACGAATACCCGCGTACTCGCGAAAAGAGTATTCAAATCATCTCGACGCGCAATTACCCTCGCGTTTTATTTTCATTACACAACATCAAAGGAGCCGCTTTTCTTACAACTAATCACCTTGTTAAATAACGTTTCACCGCAGTTCACGTTGCGCAGATTCCCCAGTTCCAAATTCCAGCTACCTATTTTCTCTCTCTGTCTTTCTTCGCGTTTCTCCGCTGTTTTGCTGTGACTTCGATGCGCTCGTCGAGTCGTCGCGGTCGCCTATATCTACCTTTGGCATCTTATCACGTATCTACCTACACACCCTCTAAACGCCATTAACGATGCCACTGTACAAAAAGGCAGTCCGCAAAAGGCGACGGAAGGGGGTCAGGGTAAACATACCTACACCACGAATACGGAGCGTTGAAAATCTAAATAATGCGCGATGAAAATTCCGTTCCTTGGGTCGGTCGACTGGGTAAAAACAGAGCCGGCCAGAGAGCGAGAGTGAGAGAGAGCTAAGTGATAAAAAAATCTTATCTCGGCCAGTCGCTCGTGGTGTTCCGCGATAACAACAAATATTAGCTCATGCATTATTTTCGTTCGCTTCGATTCATAATATTACCATTATAGATATGTGTTCTTTTCATTTTGAAAGGTTAGACGAGGGGTGAGGACAGGCTAGTTGTATCGTCTATTACACAACCTTAACCTTGCACCGTGTGAAGATCATCTACGATTACCTACGCAGTTGAGGAAAGGAGTACTGTTCGAATTTGGCGGGCTTTTCCGTCCCATCCGCCTATTTTGGTCTAGGAATGCTCATTTCCACAATCACGTCATCGATAACGACACCGAAGACGACATATGCGGCAACCACGCTGAGTGGAAACTAGTTACATGTTTACATATTCTTGAAATCTCCTTTCTTACTTTGCTGGCGTGGCTTCTCGCAGCACAATCACACACAACTCTTTCGTAGACCAAGCAAAAAAAAAAGTGAAAAAAGCCAACTTGACACACACACGCACACCTATTCATGGCGAAGACTGCGACAACGACCACAAGCCAGCAACAAAACGTATTGTACACGGTAACCGGTTAACCAGGCAGTATGCGTGCGTTTCGTTGTTCATCTTCGTGTGGACGATGCTGGTGCACGAATGTCCATGGCTCTAGCACTGAATCTCCGTTTGGATGCTCGTTAACAAAAAAAAACCTGTGCTGCGATGCCGCGCGCTTCGTGACGATCCAGTGGACTGTTTGCGGAGCGGACCTGGACCTGCGTTGCCACATCGGGCCAGCCAGCGCAGCGCTTCTTACGATGCAACACTTTCGTTCATCTCGCGGCTGTTTGGTGCGAGTTGCCGATGCGCTCGCGATCTAGACCGGCGTACGACGCGCGACGCCGCTTATTCGAAACGGCTACACGTAAAGCTGCGGTCAAATCGAGTACTATTTGGAATATGCTTGTTGTTTGTACGGCGCGGTCGACTGGCCAAATATTGCGGAGGCGGCTGCTCGGGCTCATTACGTACGTTGATTACGACGGCCAACGGTCTCGTAACGAGTATTTGTTCGGTCTACGGGTATCGTACAGTGAACCAGCAATGTGTTAGTTCATCGAATGGCGTATTTGAGGGTGTTTTGAATGAAATTTGAATCTGTTAAAAAATTTTTAAACATAACAGGGAGGTTTAAAAAGCTGAAAAATATTTCTAAAGCAATTTTCACCCTCAAAATTACTCTTCAGACGTTTCAAAAAGTCTCAAATTATATTCCAAAAAGTTCGAAGAACTAAGAAAACCGAACACCAACGACCAGCGTATAATTCAAAACCCCAGTCCCCAACATTGATTTGTTTAATTCCGTTACACATCCTGTTCCAAAATGATCTCCGCTGGAACCCTCCCTCGCCAGTAAATCAAACCTCATACTGCTCAATGTTCAATTGTTTCTGCATCTCGCTGCGGTCAAGCTCACCGAACCTTATGGTTATTACGTTTACGAGCATCCAAATACGGCGCACTGTACACATAATACCCTCCGAGGCGCAGCCGTACATCTGCGGCTCGCGACAGGGAATCCGAGCTAATTTAATCCATGTATAGGTGCGCGACCGCGCGCACAAGGCGTAATTACCGCGCGAGCCAGCACTTCGGCGAAAAATCCATCAAGTCCGGCTGCACCGTTCCGGCCTCCGTTCGAAACCTACGCTCGCCAACAAGCTCTCGGCGCGCAATTACCGAACGGGAAATCTCTCTCGCACGCTCGCGTACCTACACCAACCACAACAAATAAATAAACCATATTTACATGGAATAATCGTAAAAATGATAAACGATCTTGCCCGTCTGTGACTTACTCGACCAAACTCATACCCCAATGTCCTCTTTCTTTCTCGCTCTTTCATCGTATTCCAATCGAATACAATACGCATCGTATTATCGTAAATAAACCACCCAATTTCCAATTATCTACTACGATTGTACATAACGTCTTCGCGATAAATTAAATGTGTGCCACCGAAGGAAGAATACGATCGTATTCCGGTCGTCATTGTTCATTATCGTCGACCAGACCCGACGCGACAAGATACTACATACATAAGTGGTTCAACGAAACGCTGATTTTAGTGCCGAGTTTTACAATAGCAATCGAAATCCTATGCACCGAAATACCAAATACGATGAAATTTTTCGAATGCACACCTGTACGTACAAGTACATACTTACACAGACCTCTCATACAGCTTAAATTTTCCACACTTTCGTCGCTTTTTTTGTACTTTTCCTCCATACCAAATTTTTCTTCGACTTAGTCATCGGTACACAACGTGCAGCTCATTCGTGCATGTTCGCAAATTCACCTATAGCAACTGAAACGCACCACTAAAAACCCGAAATCTAACTCATCCTTTTCGTTAATCTAAATCACAACCTCGAACAAGTTCATAAATCACGATACGGCGCAGGGGGCGGGGCGGCTTTGCACTTCCACTCTAGAAAACCCGACCGTAATACCTACCTATATTATATCTGCCATCCTGAAAATTTTGTTTCGCCAACGGTCGTTAAAAACTCTAAACCTGATAAATCTCAAGGTAACCCTTGCGTAACGCGCCACTCATAAATGTCGCTTCAAGTGCCCCAGCTTACATGGCCGACGCGACAACCAAACCCATAAACTAGTACCGAAACTGATACAGTAGGTATGCCGATACCACCTATTTCTATTTTAAAACAATCATAATGCGCCTTACTGTTCCAAGCTGAAAATCTCACTCTATCTTCTGTCGAATTCTGCTTCTAGTTTGGCATAATCGTTAACCAATTGCAGCCTCGTAGGGTATGCAATTTATTAAGATTCTAATCGCGAAAAGCGAATTTTCGAAACAGGTCAAATAATGCTGCATTATTATATTCGACCCGCGTACACACAATTCCCATCTTATGGTACCTAAGGTACGTAGACGTATGTACATACATATACTGGTAACGTACATTTCAACAACGCACCTATCAGCTCCCTCTTCACCTCGCCTCATCGTGCAATCTCACCTACTACCGTATGTACATGGCACTGATAAGGAAATCGGTTCATAAGAAAGAAACAACACTTCCCTATCATTCGTGCGGTACGACGATGACGACAATCAGACAATAAGTAAGTAAAGTACACCAGCAGCGCAGCGTACAGTAAATAAATACCTACATCGAATGAAATAGGTACTCGACTCATCGTTAACTTAGGCCATACGTACATGCATGTGGTATATGTACACTGCATTTTGCTGTCGGCTTAAAAACTACAAAGTACGATGCGTGAAAATTTACTCGATCGTACCTACATAGATGCTTGGAAACTTGCACGTAACTTCGGTACGTACGTATACGTAGGTATTTATCGAAAAAATTGTCAGCTAAGTTCACCCGTAATACAGAGACGATATACGTAATGTATACCCATTAATTAAACCGTTATTTAGTACGGGCGGTACGCATCAAACGATTCGCGTAACGTAAATATGAGAAAAAAACACACACTCGCACACGTACGTTCGGTAAAAAAATTACATTTCCAATGTCGTTTACGCGAGCGCTAAACATCGCCAAAATAAAATATTGTGAAAAAAAAAATACGAATCCGATTCCTTTGATCTTTCATCGTGTCTAATACATACGTTTAAACGTGTACGAGCTGTGATTTAAACAAGCTCTCGTTCAATCAATTACCAACAGGTCAACTTTTATGTAATACCTCGCTAACTGCAGGTAATTGCCATTCAATAACACTCGCCGTTCAGCGTACATTACATACATATATGTCCGTACGTGTACAACTGTACAAATACTCATATTGCCAGCCTGATACATTCGTATGTACGACATGGTCGAACACGAGCGGCGCAACGACGCCGTCCAAGCAGTTTGCAAAAAAATTTAGCCAAAGATTGGTCGTCCGATCGTCGCGTCATAAAGTACCATACCATAGTCATCATTTCAAAGTGAAAGCGAAAACTATAGGTCGAGATGCTACCTGAATTGTCAACTAGACGAGTAGTGTGCAGTGTGTACGTCGTGACGACGTTTTATTCTTCTCTCGTTACCTTCTTAATACTTATTAGCTACTTAGTCTGGTACTCCGAGAGTCTATACACGATCGCGTCTACCCATAAAGATAACTTCTTCGTTGGCTCCTGCTCCGCTCGATGCGATGGTCGCCACCGTGGTGAGGTGGACACGATCGTCGTGCGTGACGTCATTGTCGCAGTACCGTGACCTGGGCGTCTCGTAGGGCTAATACACATTCTGATGCTTCGGTCAATTTAAAGGTTAATAAAGCCAAGATCGCATATACATACTGAGATTGCAAAAAGAAAAAAAAACCATTTCTTTATGGAATAAGTACTTTGATAAATTTTAGAGGAAGATGAATGAAATATGGTGAAATTATTTCAGGAAAAAAAAAATGGCACCGAAGTATTCAATTATACGAAAATTTTTGTAATTTAAACAGCACAAAATTATTTAAAAATTTTTGAATGGAATTTTTAACGAAAAACACTCACCTAGATTTTTTTCAATATTCTCGGAACAACTTTTAAAGCTCCAAAAAATATAAAATACATAAAAATTGAAAAAAAAAATGATAAAATAAGGAACGATTATAGAGTGGCATGCACAAAACACGGTAATAAAAATTTCCAAACTATTAGGAATATAATCGTAAAATTTGTAAATCATAAAAATTATCGTCAAGTCAAACATCATAAAATTCTAAAAATTACAAGGTCCGTAAAAATTATCAGAAAGTAAGAAGCTATAGAAACGTTTGAAAAAAATCAAAGGGGCAAATGGCAATGGTTTGAATCAAGAGCACTCTGCAAACAGTAGGTACGTGATAACGTAAATACGAGATTTTGAAAATAGGCCATTTTTAGTCATTTCTATAGGGAAGCATAAAAAAGTTCGGCGTTGTTTCGAAAAAAAAAAACAAACAATAAAATTTAGAAAAAAAAATCAAAAACAAATAAAAATTGGTAAAATTAATAAACACTGAGAAATTAAAAAAATCATAAAACCAACAGAAATTCAAAAACAGAAAAATTTTGGAACTTTAGAATTTGAAAAATTTTTTAAAAAGCTTGAAATTAAAAATTTGGTCAGAAGTCAGAATCAAAACTTCGCGAAATTGCTCAAAAAGTTTGGAAATCAAAATTTTAAAAATTTATGAAACATTCTGAAAATTGAAAAAAAAAGTTGAAATTAAACAATTTTAGAATTTTCAAAAAATCTCAAAATCTCAAATTCATAAAATTTTTCAATGCTTCAAAAATTTCAAAAAACATCAAAAATCGATCAATTATTCTAAGAATGAAAACATTTCAAACCAGGATAATTTCAAAAAAAAAAAAAAAAAAAAAAAAATCGGAAGAAAAAAAACTATACACGCGAAAAATTCCTAAAACCTGTCCAACACTCCAAAAATCGAAACATACCCAACAACCTGAGAAAACTTTTCGCACTCATTCTGTGCCAAAGGAAACTTCACCTCTCAAGCCAGCTCATCGCATTGTGAACGTCTGCGAGCAATTGTGAAAAGGCCACGACCGGTACCCGGTGGCAAAATCGTATCGGCCGGAAACGCTCGAAGCAGAACAAAACACCGTGGAATCGTATGTCCGTATTCGGGCTGGTTGTTTTTATTACTCTAATTAAACCTTTAGTAAGTATTCGTTTGTTAATTGCATTTTATTAGATGTTTTTAATTAAATAAAAGCCCGTGCAATTGTTTTTCCATCTAAGATACTTCCTGCATTTATAATTTTTCGACGACGACGAAGCACTCCTCGTTAGCGAATAAAAAAAACCTACTTCTTGCCCGAATCTCACCTCTCGTTCTGGTTCAGATTAGCGCGAAGGGTAGTAAAAACCACATCGTTCATTCAATCTGTACAAATCATCGTCAAAATCAAAGACCTTTAAACAAGAACAGGTGATTAAAGTACACGATAACAGGTTACATCACGTTTCGTGCTCACAGGCATACACCATCGAGCGATTAGATAAATCGTTCGCGAACTATCCTCGTGCAATAGGAACCGGTTTTATAAAGATGGAAATTTATATCGTAATAGTAAATATACGCATATTTTTTCCCCTTTTTAACCGCCATCTCTTCTAAGCATCGTTGAGATTTATAATATTAGCCAAAAATATAAATACTCGAATGTCTTATACGTATAGGTACGCGAACATATATTAGAAAATAAACTGAAAAAAAAAAAAAAAAAGGAGGAAAGAACGAATAAAATAAATAACCGAAACGCCACCGGAAACTCGTGATTATCTTCTTGGCGTGCTCGTTGAAAACCAAACCGAGGAACTTTTTCGCCTGAAAATGCCCCAAAAAATGAAAAGAAAATTATTGTACAAATCTTCAAGTATCAATAGGACGAATCTCCATTGAAAAATTTCCTCATTTATACAGAAGGAAATATAAGTTCAAAGAACTTCGCACAAGGATAACCCACCTGCTGCGCTACTCCTTACACTCGTTCACGCTTTCATCTTACGCAAATACGTCGTGTCATCTTCGTGCGCTGGACAACGTGTTAGGTTTTTTGACTTCTTCGCTATTGTACTACGTTCGACGTTCCTTGGCCTCGATACGTATTTGCCAAAAATATGATAATCGAGTTACTCAACCTGGTTATAGGGATCTTCCGTTGAAAAAAAAATCGCAACAAGTTAATCTATTTTGACAATGCTGAATTGTGCAGGTATTTTTTTAGTCGAACGCTTCTCAAATATCCTGCATCCGGTTTCGACTAGTTTCGCTTGGAGAATACAACTACCTTATTGTTTTTTTTTTTTTTTTGTAGAGCATTTCAACGGCGTATTTATGTTGACATTTTATTTTTACGTGGATCCCATATGGTTTGGAAAATTCGCAAACGAGGCGCTCCTTTCGAACAGTTTTTATTAGATTGTCTTTCAAATGATTTGAACCAGTTTAGAGTAACGTGTTTAATGAACTTATCCAACGCAAATTTCAGAAAAGTGAGTAAAATTGAAAAAAAATCGATTTTTTGAACATTGGAATATGATTGAGGTCATCGAAACCGGTTCAAACCGGTTGCTTGAAAAAGAAATTTTCTTATTTTTGGAAAATAAACTTTTTCAACGCTTGTCTTGGAGAAATTCCAAAACAGTACATCGATATCATTGAAAATCCAAGAACGAAACCGGTTACAACCGGTTATCCAAAATTGAACTTTGTTCTAATATTTACCAGATATTGACTATGAACATTTTTTGAGCAGTTTTGGAGAAAATGGCGAGTCAATTGATTGACAAGGGGGTAGAAACCGGTTTAAACCAGTTTCTCACAAGTTGAATCTTCCTCAAATCACATGTAATTAATTTTAAAACAATCACCCATGCTCAAAAGGTAAAACTGTAAAATAATTCAACAATAAGATATTTCGATTTCAATGGAAAAACCAGTTCAAAGCAGCTGAAAAATCAAACCAAGTATCTATTTTCACGCCCAAAATTTTTCAAATTGCCGAACTTACATCAAAAACTTTCTTGTAACCGGGTCAACGACGATGATAGACCGAAAATCGCCCAAAAGACGATCTCCACAGCCTTCTCAACCGGTTCGAACCAGTCAGCTTGAACGGAAAACCTTCAATTTTCCGCGATGACCGCTCGCAAAATCAGATCAATAGGATGAAACCGCATTCCGAGCCGGTGTACTGTTCGTCGAAGCGTGATAAATACGATAGTTGAGATATCTTGATAAGTATACACAAACATTTCATCGGGCGAATGGAAACCTACTCGAAAGCTTATCCGCTTCAATAACACCGTCAAATTCCGCCATCGAGCTCGATAACAAACAATTCCCCATTCACGCAATTCTCTCGCATAAGGGTATCAATAGACACGGCAAACATTCGCACACACCGTATAGGTACGCAACAATCCGTCGTGTAAATAATACGTCCCTCCTTTTGGGCCGCATTCAACACGCATGTAATCTTCGGCAATTTAGCATTAAGCTCGTTTAAGCAATACCTCACCGCGTATAGGTTAGGTACAGAGGTGGTACACGATACCAGCGCGTATTATAAATCAACACGCAGCGCGATCCAAATTCTTTGAATTATATCATCTTCAAAAGATCCTGTTTTCGTCTACAATACCGCGTCGAGGATGGAAAAAAATGACAGATATAGGTAAACGTAAAGAAAAAGAGGGGACCTATGCGTGCGTGTGAAGTGAACAAATCAATTGTATAATGTTTCGTACACTCGGTTCCTGCGTGGAAAAACACAAAACAGGCGAACCGTACGATTGAAAAACACCATAAATACGTCTACAGGTGCCCTGCCAGGCAATATACCACAAACCACGATATCAGTCGAGCAACGATTGCTGGCTACAAGTACGTCGAAAGGCCATTTACCAAGTCTCTATTCGCTGATATAGGCTCCACCTAAGTCACCCAACAAGGCAGAAGCCACCTAAAACCACAGGTCGAAAATAATAAAGATAACAAGCCAACACCTACGGTGACCTGCCTGTCCTTCATTTTTACCATAAATTTATGCCGAATATTAGTAAAGTCTGAGCCAAAAAAACACTGCAACTAGTCTAGCTGATAAAAACCTACCACCGCGTTCATCAGGTTGCACTTTATCCCCTACGAAAAAGAGACGAGGTTGAGAAAAAAAAGAGAGGGCCTTTGCGTCAACAAAAGGTCGTAGTTTCGCAAAAAAAAAAAAATAAATAAAATAACAATCAAACCGCATAACAAAACACCATTCATATCCAATTTTCACGCTTTCAGGAAGAACGCAATAAAACTGCCTTTTAAAGTGGAAGTTTTGAATTGGTCCGAAGGAGAAAAAAATGCCGTTACAAGAGAATCATCATTTTACTACCTCGATCTATTGTTCGTATCCGACTGTATTCTATTCATCGGTTACATGGTTTGTAGTAAACAGAAATAAAATTACAAAAATACACGCGAACGATTAATGTTTTCCTTTGCGTTAGCTGGAATTTCGATTTAATGTCGTAGATGCATTTCGGATAATATGGTGCCACCTTCGACCTACTTTTTTTTTGACTAGATAATGTTTTGGTCAAGTGTCTTTAGCCATTGGCGCAATACATTTACCGTTGGTAGATCTAGATAATGTATGGTACCTATATTCATTCAATTCAACATTTTTTCTTCCCTCTCAACCGAGATTCGGAAAAATATTGACAAAATGAAAAAACAGTAAATTTTTTCTAGAAAGAAACAAACCTCGAAAAATTGAAAAATTAAAATTTTCAAAAAATGACAAAATTAAAAATTCAAAAATTACCTAATCTGAAAAAATTAAAGAATTGCCTTACGAAAAATTGGCAGATTCTTAAATAATTGACAAAATTAAAAAATCTCATTTTCTGATAATATTTAAAAATTGACAAAATTGATAAAATTGCTTGACTTTGAAAAAATGGTAATTATGAAAAGTTGCCAAGTTCTAAAAAAATTAGGTAACAAAATTGAGAAAATTGAGAAACTTCGAAAAATTGACAGAATTTAAAAATTTGAGAAGTTTTCAATGATTCTGAAAAATTAATGACAAACTAAAAATTTCAAAAATTTGATAATACACAAAATTTTTGAGTGCTGGAAAAAAATTTAAATTTTGTGAAAAAAAAACAATTCAGAAAGAAATTAATAGGGGACTTGGAAGTAGAAAAATTTCACCCAAAGTACTCTGCGAATTCCGGTTCAATCTTCTTTCATTAATTTTATAGCTAAATACCAGGGTTGACTACCGCGGGATTTTTTGCGGTAGGGATGGGAATGGGATTCGGGATTTTGACTTTTTTGCGGTCGGG
>FIZT01010679.1:0-12386 GCA_900065295.1 Paracoccus marginatus | reverse complement strand
GTGAAAATGTGAAATGAAAATGTGTTTTAAAATGAAAAAATTGCCAAAAACGACAGAAAAATCGTTAAAAATGTACAAAAAAAGAAGAACAAGAAGTATCAAAATAAAATGAAAAATGTTCGCTCTCTCCTTCTTTCATTTGCAAAAAAAAAATTGTTCTTTGGATCTGTTCTTTCCTCAATTTTTTTTCCTGATGTTTGTTCTTTCGTTCGTTCTTTCTTTGAAATTTTTATGGTTCTTTTGTTCCCATTTCCGTTCCGTTCTTCAATCGCTGGGCAGGCCTGGAGTGCGCATCCTGACGAATGGCTTGCGTAAACGTCAAAATGCAGGAGTAAGTAATTATTCACACTACCGACGAAAGGCTATGCAATTCAACCTTCAAGAGCGTAGAATAAGTTGTGTGGCGATCTAATTGCAGGCGTGATAATCGAGCGAATCGAGTCAGAATGCAATTATACATTCGCGTAGGAAGGATGAGCAGCGTTTTAATTTTTCGCAGGCGTTTCGAGCAGATTGTTACGCGGTAATATGTTCAAGTGCGTTAAACGAATTGCACAGTTGGTTTTTTTTGCAGGCGTCGAAGTGTCTTACCGGAGTTTCCATACCCATTAAGGAGTTTTTACTCACTAACAAGCGTGGCGTATTAAAATTCTGGGATGGGGATGATATTTGCTTGAATTTGAAACCATTATCGCGCTTATAACTGCGTTACTATACGCTTTTGTACAGGTGTTTTTTGTTCTCTCTCTCTCTTCTTGCGCTTTTTACACGTTATCGAATAGAGGTAGCAATTTGCGCGCAATAACGAGACTTGGCGGTATTAAATTTCGATGAAACTCAGTACTTTGACGGAGCGTATTGTATACTGGCGTCGAAACAGAAGCCAGAAACGTACAAGTGTGTCGACGCGATGTTTCACATCATTTGATGATAAAGCCTCTCTATTCAACGATCAAGTGCCGAGTTTTTTTTCTCTCGTCTCAATGCTGCGTACACGTATATTACCTACTACACAGATACCACCTACACATATAGTATATGTACCTTGCATACCTATTTGCAGGCGAGAAAAAAGTCGAAAATGGTAATCGCACATATCGTACGCGTGTAGACATGGTACTAGCGAATACACTTATACTCTTTGAAATTTTGTATTCGACATCGTTGCCGTCCGTTACAAACCATTGAATTACTTTACTTAACAGACGGCAAACCCGCCCTCTTTCGTTTTCTACCTTTCTCCTTGTATGTACACGGCGCGTTTCCACAGAATGTAATCGATCGTGGACCTGTGACGTCACATAACAGCCTCCTAAATTTTAGCATCGCTTTTCATCTTTTTTCGATAAAACACACTTTACATAATACCCGCGAAACTTGGCGAGATTTTACAAAAACTAACCAATTCGCTGGTATGTAAGATTTCGGGCATCCTCCAGTCTCGGACATTTTTATTTGCAGTCGCTAAAAATGGCTAACAAAAAAATATTTTTGTACAAATTGCCGGCTTTGGCGTTAAAGCTTCACTAAAATGATATTTGCCACTATTAAAGAAATAAACTTGCAGCGATCGGATCGGTGAATTTTTCGTCTACGCGTCGTAAATTTTGCAAAAACATTGATTTATATAGTCGAATGAAAAACGAACCGACGATCAGTTAACACGAGTAACTATACGAATACGCGTCGGTGGCTATATATGGTGATGGAGTAGCGCGGCGATGGCGGGCGGTAGCCGGCAAACGCGCGCTATAAAAAATGATGTGTGCAAAATTTCTCAATTTTGATAAACTCGCTAGCACTTTTACTTTCAACGGTTCATTTCAACTTGAACAAAAGCAGTTTCGCCAACTTTCCTCGTAAATAAATCATACATTCTATGACTTTAACAGAATACAAACTTTATTACACGTTTTTATCATCTTCGCTTGCCTCTAATTTAGAAGAAATTCTCAGAGGGAAATTTTCATTAGTCGAGTGAAAGGGCTCACCTCGTTCGTGTTTTTTTTGCCGCTTTTTCTACGCGTCACCACACTCTCCCCGCCTGACGAATTTTCATCCTTTTTTACATACCAAGTACTACTGGCTATACGTGTGCGAGTTTTTTGATCGTCAGCGTGTGCCAAGGGTTTTAACGCGTCTAATTAAAAGGGCTAATTTATTTCGAGCCTGTTTTTTCAGACTTCTTTTTTAATACTATGTTTTCATACCACATCGAGAGGATGCGAAAAAAAGGAAAAGAAAGAAGAACGGTATATGTAACCTCGAAACCTATATTCAATCGGAAAAAAGTTTTTTAAAATGATTGTCCATTTCACTGCGATGCGATAGGTCGAATCGAACGCTTTTTTTCTTGCTTTTTCCACCACTTGTAATGTACCCCGGCGTTCAGATCGTATCGCAGATGTCATTTTACAAACGAGCAGTTTCCTCGTTTACCTCAAACCATCAAGATGAACGTTTACAAATAATTTGCACCGTTCGGCGTTCAGTATGACGCAGACGTCGGCCAGTTAACAACCTAAATTTTAAATCAATCGTAAATTTTGCTTTTATCGTTGACGTTTTTGTATATTTATTTTCATTGTTCGACAACATCGACGGGCGCGTATACTTTTGTTCCGTTTCTTATCGTTGCGTACGTGACGTACCGCCCTTATTGCGTTCTTATTTTTTTTTGCTCTTTTTCCTATGCCCAAGACTACATGTACTTATGTAGTATGTACCTACGTACATACATATGTGTGCGCCCTTATTTTTCGTACCTAGTACACGCGTTCATTTTCAAACACCTACCGATACGAGGTTTGAAAATTTATCAATTTTTCATCGATTACCGTATATTGCACACCATAACACGCGCCCTTACTCTTCAGGACGATTTTTCGAAGTATCGCAAATCACTACCACGTGCCTCTTTTGTTTCTTGTTACGTTTAGGGTGTATTATACTTATAGTATGTAGGTCTGTAGAAGAATGAAAAATTGCTTTCCTCATTAATTTTCTCTAAGTATGTTATTGGGGAAGCTAGGGCATGCAAAAAAATAATTTTTGAAAATTTTTCACTAACATAAAATAATTACCAAAAATTGGATCATCTGGCTCTTAGGAGAGGTTCTTTTTCATAGCACTTCCTAGCAGCACCATGTTTGATGAGAAAAATGTAAGATCGACCCTCTCATTTGAAAAAAAATGTAGACCCTAAAATGGAAACGTCGCATTTCCAACGAAATATCTAGATTGAAAAAATATACCTACCTACCTACCTACCTACCTATATTTTCGATGTTTCAATTTGTTCTTAAGTGATCATGAGAGTGAGCTATTGCAAGTCGAAGTAAAAAAGTATGATATTAATTTTTAAAAAAGTATAAAATATAATTTTAATGACTCGAAAAACTCATTTTTCAACTGAAAGATTTAAAAAAAAAAAAAAAATATCCACCTATTTATCCCTACCTACATGTACCTACCCTACTTACACAAGAAAATTTACAGCAGGAGCTAGTAGGTTTAGGTACATATATGTAAATGAAGAATGAATTATTTAGTTTTTAATCTAACAAATAAACAATACGCACCAATCGTCTTCCTCCGGCATACATCTCTTGTTAGTAATCAACATTAATAGAGAAACCCATGAAATACATAATTGGCGACATTTTGAAAGGTTTGCAAGGCAACTTTACCGTATTGTAGACGGATATCCGGGATTACTTACCAATATGTCTTCGGTAAACTAACCTTTAATGGGTTTAAATGATGTAATCTCGTGCCAGAGTTGAAACTGCGGTCGATCCGTACCGGTAGTATTAATTGGTGGGTTTCGCTTTCGCACCAAATGTTTTGTCTGATTTAGCGCAATGTGACCTGAAAACTTTAATTAGCAAAATGTTAGACTTCTATCGTCGTAACGATCGCGGCTGATTTGTTCTCCTGAATACGAAAGTTTCGTTTCTTTTTATAATGTAGGTACAACCTACAACGCCCGTTATCCTACTCTTCGATGCGCTTTATTTACAAATTTCAAACAATCAATCGAATCTAACGACGGTTTGTTTATTTATGTTACAGGGAAGTATGATGGTTTCCGGAGGAAAAATGTGGGGTAGTGCGAGAGGGTGACCAGAGGTGTTGCCTCTGGGCACGGACGCAACAATGGGCAACAAGTTGAGTACCTGCTCTTGCGGCCCTCTCATTCGAAAAGCTTACCGTTACGAAGATTCACCATGGCAAAATTGCAAAAGAAGAGATGGACATTTATTAAGGTAAAGTCGAAAACCTGTATTAATATCAACCTACCTGCGGAGAGATAGTGTTAAAATTCTGTGAAAAAATATATCCAGATTATGGGCCGAAGTATTTCACGTAAGTGCAAGCGGCACAGGAACCATAAAATGGGCACAAGTTTCCGAAGATTTGGTTCCAGTAAATATTACCTGCATACAGGATCATCCGGAGTGCGTTTTTCATATAACAGCTTACAACAGCCAGGTGGATAAAATTCTCGATGTACGACTCGTGCAACCAGGTAATTCATCTTACCAGCGTTTTTATCGAATGGTCGCATGCTGTGTATGCTGGGCGAGTTGCACACTTATATAAAATTTCAGGGACCAGAATCGGACAAGCGTCTGAATGCTTCGTTTATTGGAAAGATCCTCTAACCAATGATACTTGGGGCCTTAATTTCACGTCTCCCATTGATGCTAAACAGTTTAGAGAATGTTGCGTGAGTATTATAATGTAAAATATGTATACCCATAATTTGTTATACTTATTTCATCAAAGTTTAGACATTCTAATTTTTTTTGTTGCAGTCACCTTCTTTCAAATTTTCTCGCAAAGCCTCGTCTTCCTATTCTTTAAAACTGGAACCTCCAAATAAACAAAGTAAAGTTAAAACTAAACGAAAACCATTATCAACACCAGCATCTCCGAGTAGGTCGAGAGAACCTCAGTGCACTTGTATGACCGCAGATCAGTACGCAAGGCTTAAAGCTCAGGATCCAAGATTCAGAGGTAGGTACCTCTTAGCATCTTTACTCACCTTAGTCAAACGTTACTATATCGTGATCTTGGCTACTTCATAATTATTTCGCAGGATCTTCCACATTACCTCGCACGCAATCTAAATCAGAAAATGGTACAGATGTTTCTGGTTCCAACACGTTACCGAGTAGAGATAAGGCTACAACTGGTACCTCCAGTGGTTCACTATATGATACCGTCGGTTCGGATAAAAGTAAATCAACAGGTTCGATTAAACAAATGAAAGATCGCGAAACAGCCACACCAGGTGGGAAAATATCCTCTCATATCACCGCAAATGCTCAAACACCTCATGCTACCACCAGCACCAGTACAAGCACATCACAGACTGACGATGTAAGATTTGTGAAATACTCGTCTCGTATTTCTCATATTCTTAACACCATTTTCTCGTTTTTCTTGTATTGATTTTCGCAGACCGAAGGAACTTGCAAAAGCGAAGGAGTCCAGGCAGGTATACATAAAACATCGACGGGCACGTGTACTCCGCGTTTATCAGTTTCGGGTAAAGATTACATGGATGATCCCAATATTATCGTTAACCATATTTCATCGTCGAATGTCGGCCACGGCAGAAACATTAGAAGCAATACTATGAATAAATATATGAGAGACGATCTCAGAAGAGGCGGTATGTGCAATTGTACATGTACTTCGTTCTCTACATCATTCTAATCTACATACCTATTCATTTTGGCTTTTCTTTACTTACCTACCTACTTTTTGATCTTCACAGGTAACGGAATGAACGTCGATTCAAATACATTAAAACGCATGCTGAAACCAATGCCATCTTTGGAAAGTCCTGTCACAAGTCCAGAGATGTCTCGCAGACGATACCATTATTACCCTCTGAATGCAGCTCAAGGCGGTGGTTACTACCATCATATGAATGACAGTGCCAGAGACGGTGCTCTTTCAGAACCTGAAACACATTCACGACACAGACCATCGAGGATATCAGGTATATAGGTCATTCATAGGTACCTTATTCGCTTTCTAAGCGTAATTTCACTCAACTTTCTCCTTCTCTCTCGCAGGTTCAAGATCAACTCACGACATTAGTCGAGAGAGAGATTACGCAACAAACCGACTATACCTTGATTTAGATAGAGACGGCATCGGCAGAGGGCACGGAGATTTTGAAGACGCCTCACCACCATCCGACAACGATCTATTTGATAATCAGTGTTACGCTACCACACCCAGCTCAAGCAATGGTAATTCAGACTTAGACCAGCCGTCACATACTGTAGGAGGTGATGTAGTTTACATAATAAAGGTAGACGGATAGTGTGATTGGTATTTTAGCCGTCGATTGCAGAGTGATCTCGTCCTTTTTTTGGTGTTTGTATGTATATTATGTAAATATTTTCGTATTGGTGGTGCCAGGCCCAGCTGCATGTCTTCAGATGCGAAAAAAACCGCCTCCGATTTTCGAACTTCGGCACTGTATTCGCAAATCGGATTCAGTTTAGAGGAGTTTTGTATACAGCTTTTTTGGTTATACCTACCTTTGCTTATTTGTGTAACGGAAAGTTTACAATAATTATCTGGGTTTTTAACAGTATTCTTATAATTTGAAATTGCTTTCTAAATAGATTATTTAGTACCCAATCTAGATAGGTACATATTAATTCTGAAAGTAGTTTTTGGATAAAAATTATATTCATTTTCCTGTTTCCTCTGTATTGTACCTACCTACCTATTTAGCTTGCTAAATATTTACTAGTAGGTAGGTACTTTTCTAGTTTTTTGTACCTAACTTTTTGCAGAAACATAAAGATACCTATCTAGCTATTTTAATCCATCTCAGTTTTACAAATTCATATTCAGAACTGATATTTCTGAGTCTCGCTTTGATTTTTGAATAACAAATTTAGTGTGCTCAAAGGTCATTGATACTATGTATTCAAATGTGCGAAATTTCTATGCAGTTCTGAAACTGAATGTTAACACTTTTATGAAAATTGACCTTCATGAGTAGGTACTTTTTTTCTCTTCAAAAATCTCGTCCATGCTTTCTGATCAACCACTCACTACCCACCTTGAGTTCTTCTTTCTTCTATCTTTTTTGGTTACTACATCATAATTCGATTTCTCAAATGTGACTGGAATATTCCGTTCACTTTTGTAATAGTTAGTTGTTTTACAATTTCTTTTTTGTACCGGTACTAAACTATTGATATTTCCAGGTCGAGTAAATGCGGAAAATGCAACCGTTAGCACACCTAGCTCACCAACTAGTAGATTATTACTCGAGTACGAGATGCATTTACGAAACACGTTGGCACGTGGTATGGATGCGGAGAGTTACAGTTTGCACACATTTGAAGCATTACTTACTCAGAGTATGGAAAATTTAGGTAAATGTCTCTTTTCCGTTCTTCCAAAATGTACCATGCTTCGATTTTTTGGGAGAAGTCATATCTTTTTTTCTTACAATTTTTTTGGGTTACCAAATGCTTAAAATAATTCATAATTTGTTGAAAATTAACAATTGGTGGATTTAAATACTTCAAAAAATATTTCAGAGGACTTGTGATTGAAAATGATTTTTCTTCAAAATGAGGGTGGTATCAAGTTGACATTTTATGCAAGATGGACTGCATATTCATAAAATTGCATTGCAGGAGTAGGATGTTTTACAAAATAAAGATTACGTTTTAAAATTTATTTCTGGCGAGGAATTTGCTGGAAAAAGACTTCCTTCGATCAATATTTTTAAATTAAATTAAATTTTGATTTTTTCCCCACAGAATTTGCAGAAAAGTTACCTCAAATTAATACCAGGAGCCCGCACATTAGTAGGCGCAGTAAGTCAACCGATCAAACGTTTTCAGTACTCCATCCATGAACATACCAATCCACGATAATATTCTAATAAAATGATATTCCGCAGGGCAAATGGGATCGAATAGCAGCAATAAAACTGCAACATTACCTCATCGTCTTAGTTTAGACCGAGCAAATAGTACGAGTCGAGATAGAGAAGGGTACTATAGCGATAGAAACGAATTAGCTAGAGAAAGAGACAGGGATCGTGGTTACCTTAGTGATAGAGAACAACGAGATCGCGGTTACCTTAGCGATCATAATATTTCATCGTTAGTATCGACTCATTGTTTTTGTTTTTTTTTTCTACTTTCAACTTCAATCGAATCCTAACCTTTACAACTGTCACGCAGAAACCGATGCAACTCGTGCTTAGGTGGCTCTTCGCGAAGTCAATGGTTCCGACACAGCGACGGTTGGCGTTCCGGCACCTCGACCATGAGCAGCATGAGTAGCGGTGGTGGTGGGTACGGTTTAGGCTCTTCATTCCAAAATGATGTTCCTCTAAATACAAAACGATCAGCGTGGGAATCTTTGCCTTCGCTTCGACATGAGAATAGCATGTCTGATGCTGGTTATAAATTAGGAAGATCAGATTCTCTCGAGAGAAGGTAAACAAAAATACTGATGCACCCGATGGCGCATAATATTTTCTATTCACCTAATTTCAAGCTCATCCTGAATTGAAAATTTTCCAGAGCATTGCGCGATAGACACGATCCGTACCGGTACGATCGTGATGGAATTTTATCACATCAGACATCAGTGGAGAGTACAGATTCCAAACTATGCTATTTAACATCTTCAGAGGTCAGATCATTCAGTCAATTGTTTTATATAGCTTGCTTATCATTGTATCAGTATGCTACAATTTAGTAGGCTTTTTCGATTGTTTGTTTGGAATTTGTAGTTTTTTCTCTATCGCTTATTTTTCTTCATGTCTCATTGTCCTTATTATTGTTACTCATTGACTTTTCACGAGCAGGTATAGGTACATCAACACAAGTTAACAGTCGTGTGAGATGTTTCGTCCAATTTTCTACATTTTTGAGGATTATTTGAGGTTCGGAAAGGAAACTGCGCGGTAAAAACGGCTGAAATATTGCACCCCGAATTCGACTTTTGTCATCAAAAAGTTACATAGATATGCCAAATCATTTCACACGAGTGGTAGCTTGGCTGCTGTACCTGTCCTTCAAACTAAATTCAGCTCAGCATTGGAATACCCTGTACTCGATTCCTTCATTGTTTTGAATGCAATCTTCATTTCATTGCAATTTTTTTTTTTTGTTGCTCGCAATAAATTCACATCATTTATTTAATTTTTCATTTGGAGGGAGAAAGTATTGAGAAGTGTTTTATATCAGCAGACCATACTTAGGCGTGTGCACCATATAAAAGAAAATATGATACGTTCATCAACCTACTGAGATTTTTGAGGTCCCAAGATTTATGGTACTTTCAAAGTCTTCGAATGAAATATATTTAAATGGAAAAATAATAGAGGTAAAGTTGAAAAATTTGCACACGCCATTAAACGTACTGATGTGGTCCTGCGATGTTTTTTTTTTTAATCGCATAGATATCGCTTTTAAAATCAAATGAGACTCTCTCGGGATCATTCAAATTATGAAAAATTACTAAAAAAAGCAATCATTTATCGGCATAAGCAGTCGAAAAAAATCTAGCTACAGGGTGTCCAAAAATTATTCGCTGACTTTTATTTTCATTTTGCCTTGTAAACGTAATCTCCTAAAAAAGGTACCTAGGTACGCCTTTTGAAATTAAAAAATACAATTCTACTCGTCTGAAATGCTGCAGTCGGTAAATAATACGAGTTTAAAAAACCAGAGGTATAATTGCGCTCTTGGGGACTAGGAAAACGTTTGTGTTTGGTTTGTTCTTATAACGCTTGTTAAGGAATTAAATAAGGTTAGCGGTTTAATTTATTAGCTTCATACGCAGGAAATCCTGGTAGCTATTTAGTTGATTTTGAAGTAACCCAACGATGTTTTTATTATTTTTTATAATTTTATTATATACGAAATACGAATGCATAATAGTAGCTCGCGCGGATTCGACGATACTGGTAATTTGCGCCGAATTTTAAAATGGTTATTTGGGACGAAGCGTTATTTTTTACACGCTTTTATAATGCCGACTCATTGCTACGGTTGCGTGTTTTTATGTTTCTTCGTGTACCTACACTACAGTATTAGGTAGACTGAATTGGTTTTTTCTTTTTTCTCCAAATCTACTGGGTACACAATACAAATACCGAGGTATAACGAAATAGATCCTCGCGATCATTTTGTTCGGGGTAATGATTTTTTTTTTTTCATAGAGCCACATAGCCTTTTTCAACACACAATAAATTCTCTCTCCAATTCACATTATAGAAATTGCGATGCGTGAGCCATTAATTGATTAAATTTCTTTGTGTTTAATTTTAATACCTAAATCATATAAGTATGGAAATGATTTTCCCATATCTATAGCGTAGTCATGTAATTAATTATATAAAATCGAAATCCCATTAGCTCATTTGTAGTAACGGAGCTCTCGTTTTTGCCATTTAGATGCGTTTTTAAGATTTTGGCACAAATGGGAAACTGAGAGAGTAGCGCAAAACCTTACCAGATCAATTATAACCGCCAGTGCTACACACGTAACGATCACAAAGGACCAAACTTTTACACTTTTTCGGGGAACGCAGCTGTCAGCATTTCAATTTCTATATGATTTGGAGAGAATCGTGTTTGTAATAGCTGCTCTATTTAAAACCTTCTCTACTTTTTCACCTCAATTTTTCTGCATATCGTTTATCTCGCACTTTTTTTTTCTCAAAAAAAAAAAAAGAAATTAAAAAAGAAAGAAAAAAATAAATGTTAATTTCAAGTGTTTTCATTTTTTCGTTTAAGTCGGCCTTAGGTTTCGTCTCACTTAACCAGACGCTCTCGAACTTGTCAGCTCGTAGGTTGTAGATTTAGTGTACTCACAGTCGATTCGAGTATATCGATCGAAATAGTATACTTGAAGTTACCCACCTATTTAGATGTAGGTAGGTAGGTATCTAGTTTATATAATTTTTTTCTTCTTATTTTTATATTTTACTCATATGTATAGTATGCACCAAACTCACGTCTCAAATGTACATAGTAGGTAGGTAACTACGATAGTTGAATAGAACTTTTTTTTTCAGGAAATACTTGCCTGTGTTAATAATATTTGCACGTCTCGAATTCGTTGAGCTTAGGGTAGGTATCATAACGTTCGTAATAGTTCAAACGAGTAGGTAGATAATTTCTCTATCGTTGAAGCATACTTACCAATAAATGAAATTTCGAAGCGAGTGTTTCACTATATCATATGCAGGTACCTACCCAGACTCGCTTAAAATATCGCAACTAATGAATTAATATCGAAATAAAGATCGAGTCGGCGTTTAAGCAACTTAAAAGCAACTCATCCTGCAATCTGGTATTATTCGAAGTAAACTTTAAATAACAACATATTTTCGTGATTAATGTGCTTCGAGGAAATTCACAATATTTTACAAACGTGATACACATCTTAGCAGTTCATCCTACGACGGCGACGCTTGATAATATAACATTAGTTAAGTTTTTAAGCAACAGGTGCGTTTTATAAATTACGAAAACGCCTTCAACTACGTCCAACCTTCCTTCTAGGCACCTAGACCTACGCATTATATCTGTTTATTATACTTTTTTACACCTTCATAAACATTAACGCGATACGTGTTACCATTATATTTACTGGTATGATGCCTCCTTAGTCCATAGTTTTTGTCATGCGCAATATTCTGGCGAAAATGGTACAAGAAACAGACGGTTAATTGATTGAGTACGTACATTAGGTTTTCAGGGAAAAAAAAGGAGATTCCAATGTTATACCTTCAGCGCTTACTAATGGCTTCAATTGCAGGTACAGATTTTCTGATGACGATATTAGTAATCTAGCATCAACATAGAGGGCGTTGTTCTCAATGAAGTCGTCAAACAATGATTTTATTATTTCATAAAAGAATCAGTGAATCACACGAGGAGAATAAGGTCGGATGTAGAATATCAATTTGGATTATTTAATCAATTTTCGATCAAAATTAAGTACGAGGGGTATTTCAAAAGTAGTGCACACTTCTCTTTAATTTCGATGCTATTCAACTTGGACCCTTAATTTTGGTATCAACGTGAAGCTGTGAGTTTTCTGAACAAGTTGATACCAAACATGACTGGATTTAGTTCCTGAGAAAGGTTTGAGGAGGCTCGGAGTAAGTGAAGAAAAATATGTCAGGTCACTTTGCTTTGATCTCTTTTAGGGGTGGAAACTCCCTAGTTTCGGGGGTGGTTTTTGGTAAAAATTGTGAGTAGAGGTCTGAAGGACCAAAATTCAATCTCAGAAGTTCTTTCAAACGAAGCGTCTAGCCGTGTTTTTCCAAAATCTCAAACTTGAGCGATGACTCAGTAAGCTGAAAA
>FIZT01010664.1:0-18018 GCA_900065295.1 Paracoccus marginatus | reverse complement strand
TTGTTTTCTCCGCGTCGAGGTATGTCGCGTTTCTCACCAGTGCTCGTGGGAGTATATTGATGTCGCGCACGTTACAATGATTGCCCCTGGGGCACGGGTTAATATGCATCGATCAGGCTGAAATTTTTTTCATGACATATTGGGATATAGTCTAACAAATTTAGGCCCCGTCCCGAGAAAAATTCGAAATTTTTTTTCAACACGTGTTTAATGAGTGCCACCCTACTGCAGGACTAAACCTTTTTTTTTTTTCTAAATCGATATCAATTTTGATATTTGATCCGAAAGTGGCGAAATATTTTATCAATAATGTACAAAATTTTCTATACTTAATCGTACACTATGATTAGCTGAGATCACCAACAAATTACTTTATTAAAAGTATACTTGACACAAAAAAAAGTATATTAAAATAAAAATACTCTGTACGCGAGTACAATACACGTAGATTTTCAGCAGGAAATGAAGCTATAAAAAATTAACAGATCGTCTACGTGACGCGAGCAAAATATAAACGTCGTATAGGTTGAGTAACGTGAGCGGAGTGCGACTTCTTACATACCTTAATAATAATATAGGCCTACATTGACGAGTTCATAAACGAGATACCTACTCATAAGCATGGCATTTTTTTTTTTTTTTACCCGATAAAAACCAGAATCTAGTTGTTGTTGTTTTTTTTCCTAATGAAATCTACGCTATACATATCTGCATGTGAACCGTACTAGATACTCGTAGATTTTCCTCAACTTGCCCGTTGCTACAGCGTATACCATTCGCTCTCAAGGACAGATACGAGCACGCGGAGAAAGCTATATGGTACAGGGTAAATCGAACATTAACGATATTCTGGTATTTCGCGATAAATCACCGCGCCGCCGGTTGCCTCGATTGTTGTTTTTATTATAAATAATCCGCGTGCGGTAATTGCTTCCGGCTTGGTAGACGCGCGTAGAGTGACGATGAGTACGCGACGCGCGTACCATACCGGTACGAGTTATGTATTCGTGTCCCGAAGAGCGCGAGCGTCGTCGTGATGGCAATTACGAGTATGTGGTTCGCCGGTCAAGGGTTATTACGGATGTGTGAACTTTGTTTTTTGTGCATATTTTTTTTTCCTACGCGGTCAGCGACGCAGATTCGTTATAAGTGGTGTCGATATGGACAGTATATTTATTGCGTATTTTAATGGATTTTTCTTTAGGAAGAGAGAGAAATTGGAGAAGAGTTGCGAAATGAGAAGATTTTTTGAAGAAGGTACGAGGCGAAATTTGGAAAAATATGTACAGAGTTGTTTATTACCTCGTGCATATGAAATGATGTATTTTTTAGCACCTGTCATCGATATAGCTTACAGCTATTATTGCAGCTGAATACAACCCTCTTTTTGGAAACTCTGAAAAAATAATGGATCTCGTCATTAGTTCTAATGAACGTCTTACCCTAGTAGATAAGTATGGTAATTCTTCTTCATTTCTTCTTTCATATTTTACTTATTACAAACGAGTTATCGAAAGTTACTAACGATTTTCGGAAATGCCTAATTTTTGTTATTTCTCTATAATAATCTCCGCATGTACCCCTACCTTTTAAGGGCGATATTTTTTCCTTAGCACGTAATTTCTCGATGAGCATTGGGGTAGTTTCTATAGTGGAACTGAAAGTTTTCAATGTTTATACTCGTATCTTTGAATTACGTCATTGACTGGCGCCGTATTAACCCTTTGATGTCCTGTGCGAAACTGACGAATGAAATGGAAAAAATTTTTATGCAACAGTAAGCCAGAGGGAAATTTTTGTAAATGAAGTACCATTTTTGGAAATTGAACTTCAAGGTTGAACTGAAGTCCAGAGATGAAATTTTAAAAAATTACCAATTTTCATTTTTGACCAATTTTGCAAAATTTTCATATTTGACACTTGACAGAACTATAATGTACTCAGAAACAAATGATATAAAAATCCAGAAAAAAACTTTAAACGTTGTTTTGGAATCCGGCACGAAATTTTCGTAATTTCGCTAAAAACTGCTTGAGATTTCTTCTGAATTTGGAAAAGTTTCATGTAAAATTCTAAATCAACGTTTGAAGTATTTTTCTAGATTTTCATATGTAGTTAGACCTGTAACTCAATCTGTCATTGAAGAGGGAGAGGCAAACCCGGACATTTTTCAAAATTCAACTACAAAGGAATAATAATTATGTATCATCATTTTTTTTTCGAAATTCATTTCACAAGTTTTTCAAAAAGAATTTCAAACACATAGAAGGGAGGGGCTAAAAATAAAAACAGTGCGTGGGTGAACGAAGAGCTAAATCAGTTGGCCCCCTCTTGAATGGGCGGGGTGATATTTTTGACGCTCCGCCTATAGGAGGCAGGAGGTATCAATAAAAATAGTGTGCGCACCTAGGGAAGCACAATCGATTACGCCTATACTCTCACCCTCTTCCTTGAACGGGTGTGGCATCGCGACGGAATGATAACGGCTTTTTGATGACTTGCGAAGGCTTCGAAAAATATCCTTGAGATGCCCTTCACACATTTCTTCACTTTTGTACACGAAGCGCCTGATAATTTAGCACCCTCCCTCCGAGATATTGAAAACGGAAAATTACATTCGTCGCAACTCCACAATAACGGACAATTTTCATATTCAGTGAAAAAGTGTTTATTCATCTACGCACATCATCATGAGTTGTTCACGATGGCGTCAAAAATTGTATGAAAAATTTTCTCGCACGCTGAACCGCATCGAAGGAATTTTGTTTTCGGATTCAGTTCGCGAAAAAATCACAGAATGGGAGCCGAAGGTGTTTTTTTCCTCGTACGTGTTTCTCGGAGGATTCCTATTTGATGACCGAATTAACAAGAGAATGAGGAAATTTTGGTCTGTGTACACCGCAGTGAGTATCTTTATCCCTGTGGCATGCTGTATTCAGTATTTGACTGATTTGGTTGCTTTTGAATTGCGAATCGTCATCACCGTAGCATATCTTATCCTACTGAATTTAATCAAAATAATGTTCATGGGTATCTTGTATTGGCACCGTAAGAAACTTATGCAAGCTATGGAGTTCTTTTTGATGGCTGATTCGAAGGATGAGCTCAATGACACGACGAGAAAACCTTCGATAATTGTGAAAAAATTGATCAAGTATTTATTCGCGTTTCTCCTTATGTCTTATTTCATCTATGAAACTTTTATCGACCCGAGGATGCTTTTTGGAGATGAAACATCGGCGAAGAACTTCTACGTTATTGAACGATTCCCAGTTCGGTGTCCTTTCCCCGACAGTAGACTCGCCTATGTCATCATTCGAGCATTTCAGTTCCTCACTGCCATTTCGGAGTTTGGCTTGTTCTTCTCTGGTGAAGTTTTCATACTGACGATAGTTGCTAGAATTTACAACGAGTTCGCAGCGTTGACCAGTGGCCTGGAGTCGATTTCTGATCAAACATTTGAGCAAACTGATGAAATCGATATGTTAGAAGCGGAAGCGATGGATATGCGTGAAGCGAAGTTGCCGAGGACGGTAAAAACGCAAGAAAAAGCCAGGGCAGCGGTTATGGATACGTTTCACGTGAATTTTATCCAGTCCATCAAACGTTACCAGCAGTTGAGAAGGTACCTATTGCAGGGCAATTTAAGACTTCATTTAATTTCTTTGACTGAGTGCATTTTTCGTTATAATTTTCGTACTTCCAGAACCATCATATTGGTTAAGCCGTACTTGGAGCAGCACCTCACGGCCAGCTATATTATCTCGATAACTACTTTCATCATTACGACGTTTCTTTTCTTGATGGTAAAATCTTTTTTTTTTCTTCAAAAAATGTCACTTTTACATGGACTTTTTTTTTTTAAAAACCTAAATGTCGTGAATGTAGTCTTTGACAAAGAAAAATTCGCAATGGTTGAGATCGATGGACCTATGCGGAATGACGATAGTCTCGTTCCTCTCTTGGTACTGTTTTTGTTCTTTTGGAAGTTTTTTCAAATCGATGGTAAATTTCATTTTAATTATTTGATTTCATCATATTATCGACTGACATAGAAGAATGAATAATAATTTTTTTGACAGAATGAAAAATTTGTCGACGAGATTTATTCGACACCTTGGTACTATTTGGATGGAAAACGTCGAAAAACAATGTTGATATTTTTGACTTGCGCGCAACGGCCCTTGGAACTTCGCGTTTTGAAAATAATTCCTGTGACGAAGGAACTCATTCCGCAGTTTTTGAATACTATTTATTCTCACGCTCGAAATATTCTTTACCTACAACGTAGAAAATACCGCAATTGAATGATCGATTCGCGAATCCACGTGGATATTTTCTTTTATCATTCTAATTGGAGTACTTCATGCACCATGTATCTATTGTGTGTAGTCACTACTTTTCGATAATTTGGAATTAAAATAGCGGTAGTAGGCCTAAGTAATTTTGTGTTTTTAATGGATAAATAAATCTGAATTGTGTACTTGTTTTTTTTTTTTTTTTTTGCTGAGAGAGTTTTGGGCAATGCCCGGGCTTAAATAAGTATTTCATTGAAGTTCTGATATTCTTACATATCTCCCTCTTCGTTGTTATCGGTTTATGCGAATTTCGACGATAAAAATTATCAAATTACCAGGAAATTTCGCATCGTCAACTTACGCGATTCGAAACAAATCCAATACCTTTCCCGACTGAAGACCGGTTCGATACTTGGTTTAAATGATAAACACGGTGAAAAGTTACGAAACGAGCCAATATGCTCATATTTTTGTTACAAACACTTTCGATTTTACTGCACATTCATATATCTGGCTGCTGCCAGTATGGCATGGCACTGGTAGTAAACATTTTCATTGCGCGTCGTATTTACGTAACTGAATTTATCTCACCGGATGGCCTCATCTTCCGAGATGATCCATTGATTTAGAAGAGAAACCAGATCGCGTATATCCTCTCGATTACACTACGATCGTATTCGTATTTACTGAACGCGATCGGTGGTATTGTGTATCCAGCGCATGCAGGCATATTGCCTCATCTTATATACGTTTCTTATTTATCTATAGATAGAATACCTTGCGATGATACTATTTCCTAAACCGTAGATATGCTGCCATGTTACACCACCACTAGGTAATAGTGACGCTACTACAATAGTTCATTATTACTTCATCTTCATAAGCTACAGTGCGAGTATAGGTAATGAAAATAAAACAAAGCTAGACCCGTTGTGGGAAGCTACTCTCATTAAGTTCTTTTTCAAGATCGATTTGATGGTTCGTGCTCACCTACGCAGCTCGCACTCCGTCATACCTACTCGTCATTAATCCGGACGCAACGAATTGATTAGCAGCTCATCGACTCGTTCGTCGTCGATAAAATGAGTTTTTTATGCCTTTTTAATTACACGCACACAACCGCGTCTAAATCTCATTACTAATCGGCCAGCTTTGTAATTCGGACTGGACTAGCTGAGGATAGGTGTACGCGACAAATATACTCGTATCTACGACTAATACCATCATCGCGTCGAATAGCTCGTTAAATTTACGTGAATAATGAAAACATCATTCATTGTCTTTAAATGCGCAAATTTTCCGGTCGTTTTATCGACTTAGTCGCCCATACTTACGAGGGAACACTGGCAGAGGGCAGCGTACTGTTACGCAGTGGGTGTCTTCGAAGGCTGATCAATTTTTTGTCATTGCTTCCTTCTGCGAGTCAAGCCAGATAGCTTGTGTAGTCAACAGCCAAGGCCGAAGTTGGCGATTTTTTTGGCGCAGTTTCCTTTTTAAATCAAGTTACGATTTGTCGTATTCTTTACTTAATTCGATGCTATAATGTTGACGTTTGACTCGGATGAGGTGCTGAAGTGGAAGTTGATGGCGATTTGATGTGTGCGCTTAGTATTCGAGAAATGGATGGGTTTTGTTGCAAAAAAAAAACACCTTAGTTCATTTCTAAGAAATGACGTGCCAGTTGAAAAAAGATACCTATGGAATTTTACTATGGGAAACTTCCACTGACAAATAACAATAAGTACCATATTTTTTGATCACCCATCTTTTTTGTTTATTTGAAAAATTGCATCACCTTTTGAACTTGAATTTTACGGGAAAAAAATTGGCATAATATTTTTGAAAAATCAGCTCGACTCCACTTTTGGAAAAATAAGAAATTTTCTTGCATAATCCGGTTAACTCATTCCTACATACTTTGTAAAATTCACTAGATTGATCGAAAATTTTGAAACTTGTTTCAGAATTTCGCTTGAATTCCGTGTTACCAGTTTCTCAATCTTCTAAAATTCTCAACATTTTCAATATTTTTCAGTTTTTCAAAAATTCTCAATCAATTCTCAATTTTTTACATCTCAATTTTTCAAACATTCTCAAATTCCTAATTTTTCAATTTTTAAGAAATTCTCAAATTCCTAATTTTTCAATTTTTAAGAAATTCTCAATTTTTTTTCTAAATTCTCAATTTTTGAAAATTCTCAACTTTTCAAATATTCTCAATTTTGAAAATTTTTTAATGTTTCGAAAATTCTCAGTTTTTCAAAAAATCTGAACTTTTTAAAAATTTTCAGTTTTTCAAAATTCTCATTTTTTAATAATTCTAAATTTTTCAAAATTCTCCATTTTTGAAATATTCTCAATTTTCCCAAATTCTCAACTTTTTTAAAATTCTTCATATTTTTCAAAATTTCTCAATTTTTCAAATCTCAAATTCTCAGTTTTTCAAAAAATCTCAACTTTTTAAGATATCTCAGTTTTTCGAAATGCTCCATTTTTCAAAAATTCTCAATTTTTCAAATCTCAAATTATTCTCAGTTTTTCAAAAAATCTCAACTTTTTAAAAATTCTCAGTTTATCAAAGTTCTCATTTTTTAATAATTCTCAATTTTTCAAAAAATCTCAACTTTTTTAAAATTCTTCATATCTTTCAAAATTTCTCAATTTTTCAAATCTCAAATTCTCAGTTTTTCAAAAAATCTCGACTTTTTAAGAAATCTTAGTTTTTCAAAATTCTCATTTTTTAATAATTCTAAATTTTTCAAAATTCACCATTTTTGAAATATTCTCAATTTTTCGAAAATTCTCAGTTTTTTGAAAGTTCTCAATTTTCCATATCTCAAATTCTCAGTTTTCCAAAATTCTCAGTTTTCAAAATTCTCAATGTTTTCAAAATTCAAAATTCTTCAAAAATTCTCAGTTTTTTAAACGTTCTCAACTATTCAAAAATTTTCAACTCTTCAAAAATTCTCAATTTTTCAATTCCAGAATTTTGAAATTTTGGAAATATTGTATTTTTTATTTCAAAAAAACTGCCTGTAATATCTACTCCTGAAAGAAAAATCCCACCAAACAAGTTGTAAAATCCATCCCATACTCGTACCTTCGGAATCTCACTCATCATTTTTCAATGAGCCAAAAATGGAACAAACGATGATTACAATCTCAGCGCAATTTTTCCATCGTCCAGTGAAAGGGAAGAAAATTTTATACAGTCTTCAAAGTGGCGACTAAGAAAAGCAACAACGCAACGTTCTTTATATTAATAGGTATTGTATACCTGTAGTAAAAGTATAGTATACCTATTCCTATACGTGTATAGCCATTGGTGTGGGAAAACGTTGACTCCGATTAACATATCCAGGTCATGAATTCACCGTTGAGATTAGAATCTGCGCGTACTCGTACGTATAGCAACTTATACAGCTAATTCGCTGTTCTGTGTAAGTGTAGGTATATAAGTATTTTTTTTTTCTAGATGAATTATCCGCACGTCTGTATAGTATACGTACTATGACGTAGCGAAAGATCGCATTAGTATAAATGTACCTACACTATACGCATAGGTATGTTATGGTACGTATCTCTAAATCGTTTGTATTTTTCTTATATTAATTCTCTGATTTATGTTATGTTACAGACTGAAGGATGTCTTGGGACAAGCACTTGTATACGCTCAGGTAAAATACCTATACTACCAATATTTATATTTATTAGTACCCATAACAGAAGAGTTGAGGATTAGTAACGCGTGTGAGCCTTAGATGGGAGCAATGAAGCGAGCGAGCGAGAGAGGAAGAGATGATTTATACAAAATTGTCATACATGGGAAGAGATAAAGTAGCTTGCCATCGATGACGTGTTTGTGATCGCGATTACGCAAACTTGAATCAGCGGCAATGACGTTGGGTAAACTCGTCGCGTATACAATATAGTATTTTCGATAATAAATTAATCATCGGCGTTAATATGGAAAACTTTCATTACTGCCTTGGGTACCATATAATACATGGTAGGTAAGCTGTATGCGTATATGTACGTGAATAATACAAAGAAATCAGGTTCTCTATCGGCGCCTGACACCCCATCGCCCTCAGTATGTTGCAATGCCACTGTTACACTGTGCGTACCATACCAGTATAACACTACAGCTCGTATGCATGCATATATATATTCAACCGGTTACATCATTATAAAAAACGCTTATCATAAATTATCACCAGTCGTTTAATATATACGCGCCTATATATTGTACCAACTTTTCGTATTATCGGAATCAGTCGAGCTTCAAACGAACGAGCCAGAAAAAAAGTGCAAAAAAAAGGAGGAAAAATCTTCACCCAACAATGGAACTTGCCATTCGAGGCGCGAACCTACTTATTAATAAAAAAAATAGGTACGTGCGTTCGTATTATAGTGAAAACGACATCGACAATTCGACACCAGCACCGACCGACCGACCAACGTCTCAAGTCCCTGCGATTCCCATGCGCGATGGCCGTCGCCAGATTATCAGCGTAGATTCCATTGTGCGAAGGCGATAAGCAGAAGACAACGACGTCGGTCGCGTCGCCGGCGACGCGACGATCAAGTCGAATGGGTTATCGCGCTTGGACGCTTCGATGGGTACAAAACCAGGGCAGTACGGAGGAAAACACTCGAATCAAGGACGCGGCTGCATACAAAAGCGATTCTTCGGTAAAAGCGTCCAAAAGGAAGGAAAACCTGCCAGATACTCGTAGATTTGTCATGGACGTTTTATCGCCGCTCTAAACCATCTAATGCTACGTAGAATTCAATTGTATGTAGAGAGGTTTTTTTACCTCTTATTTTCGTCTACATAAATGGCTTTGGAAAAAAAAAATCCACGTATAGATCGCTCGTGTTTCGTCAGTCAGTCAGTCAGCCGCGGAAAGGTGAACCGGTATTTGTGACGGACACGTGAAGAAAGCGAATTATTGTTAACGAAATTGCACGTACGTATTGACAAGCTTCCATTTGTCGGATGACAGATGTGTACTACTAATCTGCGAGCTTATATACGAGTGGAGTATTATAACGCGTATACGAGCGTATAAGAAAGTGAATTTTACGTACATATATCGATTTGTAACGAAACGTCGGCCATCGCATGCGTGTGGATTAAACGAAGTATCGGAAAGTATCGTCCGTGATCGTGGGCGAACTTTTACCAGATTCCCTGCTGATTTACGAATATCGATCCGAGTGCTCGAAATGATCAATACGAACGATCTACAGATAATAAATTACCATCTGATTTTTTTCCTCCGAAGATGTGATGAAATTTCGTGGGTAGTTTGATTCATAAAATACAGTACCTATCTCCTATGGGTGCCGAAAGAATTTACGAAATTGGAAATTTAAAAGTTGAAATACTTATACGACTATTTGATGCGGACTCGTGATATTGACGCCAGCGTTTCGGATATTTTTTCACTTTTTCGAATAATTAAATCATACTGACTCCCGCCCCTTCTTGGAATGTTAACGAGACAACGCCAAGTGATTTTTCAAATAAGATTTTAACGCCTTTCAAGGCTGATGCTCTACGTGCGATTGTTGTAACATGGTTGGAAATACGCTCTTGTGGCGAGTGAATTTATATACGTGTACATGTACAAGTATCCGAGACCCTATCGTAAACGAGCTTCCATAATGGGAGCTGAAATACGTCAATCGGTTCTCGGATATCGATCTAGACGAGGAAATACGACACGGAATCGATTTCAACGAGTAATTACGTGTGTAGAAGGTGCTAGGTGGCCAGGGTGAAGGTAGGATACTCGAGCTGCCTATGCGATATTTGAGGAGGTTGTGGAGATGAGGTAAAAGCGAGACACGGTTTTATTGAAAAGAAGTTTTGGTGATTCAAGTGAACGAAATTATATTTTATTCTCCTTCATTCTTTTTTTAAATTTTTTAAAATTTTTAAAAATTGAAATTTCATCAATTTTTCAACTTTGAAAATAATTTACAGATTTTTTCATTTTTTTTTTTCAATTTTTAATTTTGGTTTTTCCTTTTTTTTCAGTCTTTGGTTTTATTTGTTTTGATTTTGCTTTTTAAAATTTTTTTGACCTAAAATTTCTAATTCTTAATGAATTATCAATTTTTCATTTTCCCTCCAAATTTTCATTTTCCCCCATATTTTTTCAATTGATTATATTTTTATTTTTAGAAAAATACATTTTAGAGGTAGCGAATCACCCTTTGCCTCCCACCAGACAGTCGGTTATTGAAAAAATTTTAAAAATTGATGATTTCAGAGAAATATGTGCTGAGTTTGAGAACATAATTCATGATTAAGGTATAATGAAAGTCCATGCTCCTGAATTACAGAAAGAAATTTTACAAGTGTTTTTTTGCAATACCTAATGTTTGGAAAAAATCGTTTTCCTAAATTGAAGCGAAAAATTATGAAATATAAAAAATTTTGAAAAAATGAAAACAGATGAAAACTCCATGCAAAAATTCACGAGCAATAGCGAATTTTGCAACAAAAACAGTCGGAAAAATCGTTCAAGTCGCTCCTCCACCCATGATAAACCTTTTGCCACTCTATCGTTTCCATATGAATTTTCCAACTTTGGCCTTTTTCTAATATTTTCTGATTTTTCAATTTTTTATTTTTATTTATCCAATTCCTAATTTATTTGAATTTTTTGATTCTTATTAAATTGTTGATCTTTACTTATTTTTCAGTCTGAGAGTTTCTCTTCCAGTAGGTATCCATTTTTTCCAATTTTTAATTTATTTTAATTTTTAGTTTTCATTGCCTGTTTATTTTTATTTCATTTTCAATAATTTTTGATTTTTCCGATTTTTATTATTTTTTCAAATTTTTGCGAATAATTTTTAATTTTTTGTCCAGTTTGTTTATTTTCAATAGTGTTTTTCTTTTCAATTTTCAAATGTTTATATTTCGCTGATTCAAGAACCTAATCCTTGACCTGAGCATGAATCTAATTCATTCGATTGAAACCGTCTTGAAAATGTCTTCATTTTGAGACCAAACACGACCACTTTTAGCTCAAATTTAGATTGAATGTCTTCGCACGTTTGAGTAGACTATTTCACTTACACATCTTTCGCAAAAGTTGCCTATGTTTTTTGCTGAAAAGCATTGAAAATCAACCGAATCACTTTGTAATAATTTCGAAAATTTTGGCAAAAATAACGTATTCCATCGAATCGAAATTTTTTACGTATACGAAGCCTTAGAAAGTAGATCATATTTCAACACAAAGCCTTCTATATAAAAATTGAAATTGCGGTTATTAAATTCGACATTACGATAACGATTCGGTAATAAACTTTTATACCGTTCTCCTCGCCATCTCGCAAATTGTTGGACCACTTTGAAGAATCTTCTCCCAATTAAACCGTGTATGGGTAATTTCGAACATGCACCGTTTGTACGTATATCAACAATCATCTCAATCGCCACGCCGAGCACTTAGGTCCTTGACCGATTGCACCTTGATAAAAATCAATCCTTCGATTCCCCATTCCCGAAAACGAACAAAAGTGAAACCAGCTGATAGTCATTCGTGTACGTGCTTTTTTAAGTACACGCACAGATATTAATTTATGCGACTAAAAACTTGCGAGATGAGTTGGAGTGAATGAGTGGGTGAGTGAGAGAGAGAGAAACATAGACGGTGAGTTGAAGAGATGAACATGATATACGCAAATATCTCGACGGAACGGAATTTCCCACGAATGAAATTAAAATGTGAGAATCGACGACGAAGACGACAAGTAAAATACTGTATCTCCCAGTTTCGATCATCATCATCATCATCATCATCAGCAGCAGCAACAGAATCAACAAAACAGCACTACTCGTTTGTTCACAAACACTTGTCGATTGAAAAAAAAAATGAGAAATAATTACGCGATATTTAATCGCTACGGTGTCCAAAGAGAGAGAGAGGCGGAGAAAAGAATACCTTTCTTTTTTTTTCGCCTTCATCGTTAATGTTTTTAAAAATATTCGAGACGAGAAAATGATAGATATTTTTATCAAAACTATACGACCGAATGTATTAGCATATATAGTAATATTCATCGACGTATTGTAATAGAGCAACAACTTTCTTTCGGTGTTCGATTCCTATGGCCTCTCTTACGTACCGTGAAACTCGAAGAGAGATATATTTTTTTCTTAATAAGAATAACGCGTTCGCTGCAGATTTATCAACCTGTACTTCGTGATCGATTTATACGCGTTCAAGAGTGTAACAATAACAACAATAGCGATAGGAAAAAACAATACAATATTTCCACTGTGTACATACGACGATGACGAATGTACTTATCAAATCGAGACAAAATTTGATCGATGGGTGTTGGAAACTTCGGCCACTCGAGGTGTTTATTTCGAACGCTTTTTGTTTAATCGCGGAATTCGCTCGGGTCCCAGACGACGACGTTATCGAATCCTCGACGCGACGTACATGTTCGGTATTCCGAATGGATTAACCGAGACGACCAGACGAGACTAAAATTAGAAATTAAACGAAGCGCGAATTTTCACCGATAATGTGTGAGTCAGCGGTTAGAAATCAAGACCATTTTAAGGTCGTCCGCGATGCTCATGTCGATGCCTGTCTGTACCAGTAATTCTGGTTCTTTTTTGTCACCGAAGTAGCGTGTTTGAGATATTTTCAACGGTGTGGTGGTGATTTTGATGTAATAATCTTGAATTTATGATCCGTGTAAGAATAATCGTGTGTTTTGGTGATCGCAGACGGTTTTATTGTCGAGAAGATCTGGCCAGCAAATCCGGCGGTGACGGGGAGAAGATTGGGATTCGCTGAATTGAAATACGATGGATTTTTTCAAATTAGATTTTCTCAAAAAAAGAAACTTTGGAATGGAATGAATCGAGGACTGTCAAATTTTAAAAATTTATAATTTAATGAATTTGAGCTTATAGTGGCTGAAAAAAAGATTAATTCGTAATATCAGCTCTCTGAAGGAGTTGAACAGATTTTCCGAAAATTTAGCTGGCTTCAGCAGAGTTTCAATCCGACTAGGAATTTTTAGAGCAGCGTATGGACATGGAGTCACAAATTCGATTCAATTGCTTCCTCTCCCTTCTTTAACAAACATGGTACAGTTTTTTCACGCCCTGTACGTCGAAATCAATCTTTTCAAAAGTTTTTTCAAGGATCGTATCAGATATGAATTGATTTTTGAATAATTCTGAGGGCTTGAGTCGAGTAAAAATTCCTTGGAGAATTTTTAGAGCAGCCACTAACTGTAATTGATTTCTTCCTCCCTCTTTTCCGATGAAAAGGTACAGCTTTTCTACCCTTATGCTTCAAAATCAAGCCCTGGGAATTTTGGAAATTCTTTCAAGGTCAAATCAGGAATCAGAATCATATGAGCTGATTTCTGGACCATTCTGGAGGCTCCAGAAGAGTTCAAATTCCTGTGAGAATTTTCCAAGATGTTTAACCAGTTACTAATTCCACTTCATTTCTACCCTTTCTCCCCTCCCACCCGAATCACTCCGTTTTTTACCAGGGGTCGGGAGCGGAGGGTGGAGGGAGGAGGGACCCCCCCCTCCGCGACCCCTGTTTTTTACCCCCTACTTCGTAATCAACCACTCGAAATTTTTTCTAAAAAAATCACTCGTCCGAATCATTCAACGATGAAGACTGTTTCGAGTCCATACAGCCTTGGAACGTGAAAGATACGGATGTACGACGATGCGCTTACTAGTACTGGGTCTATGCTATGATTTATGCAAGACGCGAGTTACAGGTACAAAATACCGACTTGGAAACGGATGAGCGGAGCAGGCTGTTGCGCCGGTGACCGTGTTTGGGAATTTTTCTCCGCTACATTAACCTATTGCGTGTGTCGTATGCGACGATGACTCAGTGAAAGTCAAAATAGGTGGACTTTCTTTCGAAAATACACCAATTCGAAGGGCTGGTCGACGTATATAGGTGTTGCTATTGCGTAATGCGATATTCAGCGACGAGCATGTGTACTTATCGGCGCAGACGCGATGAAATATGAATGCAAATGTGTGCGAAAAACTTACCATTTAGAGCGCAGTCCGAAGTATCGCTTCCGTCGGCGGTGACTTGACACTTGGACGGTGTCGTGATCTCTTCGGTGTGCACAGATGATCGCGTCAAACATAAACAAACGACCAGATAGAGGTGAAACAACTCGCCCATTTTAGATTCGCGCAACATTCACGATAGAATAATGAAACGAAACGCGCAGTAATTATACGAAAAATTAATCAAAAAATACCCGAATTATTACGTATACTAATTACCCGAAGATGATGAGAAATAGGGCGGCGAAAAATTAAAAAGAAACCGAACTAGGTGTAGAAAAAAGCGTCCAGAGACGCCAGATTTTCTATTTATTTATCTGAACGAGTTAGACGAACGAATTCGTATCCCGGCTCGTCATATTGATAAGGAAATTTTTTTCCTCATTTTCGCGGTTATCTTTGTTGTAACTCGCATCGGCGATGGAAAAAAAAACGCAATGCAACGCGAGCACCAGTAAAAAAAAAAAAAAAACGCGAATCTACGGTCGCGATACGAAGTATGTACGTACGTTGAATTGGCCGACAGACCGGAGAGAGAATAAGAGGTAAATAAAAACACGCACATACACGGTTTGTTGGACGCGTTGCTGTGGCTCGACCTCTGACGAATTAATATTCCACAAACCTGCAAGCTCTTGGAATCAAGATACTATGCCCGCGACCGACGTACACGGGTGTGCTGCCTACACGAATCGAAGTACCGACTCCACTACTTCTTGGCGTGTTGTTTTATTTTTTTTTTCTTATTTTTCATCTGACCTGTGGAAGTGGAGACGAACCTGTTCGACGTTCGTGTTTCCTTTCTTCTGCGCGCTCTCTCGGCTCGGCGTACACTGCAGCGCACCGCGCCGACCATCGCAACCGGTTTTAACACCGTGCTGGAGAAATGCCCGAGCCCGAAGCCGGCCTACCTTTTCCCTGTATATTTTTTCTTCGCTTTTTTTTCCCCCGTCCGAAATCCCCTTTCGAGATTTCGACATCGGCTTTTAATTACTCCGATCGTTTGGAAATTTCGGTTTTCAGCTGCTTATGCTTCGGTCGAGACGACTAATTAAGTCGCCAAATGCGTTAATCGCGTGTAAGTGATAAACGTTCGAGTTAATTAAGCCGAGCCGCAGGTATTGCGTACCGCCACCATCAGAGTGTAATTCAGAGGCGAGAATTATGCGATTTGTTTTTACGCAGCTTCGATGTGCTCGACGTATAATACTCGCGCGTATAGGTGAAATGAATCGAGAAAATCGATCGCCCTATCGAATGGATTGGTCGATCGTCGACTCTAATTAACGTGAAATTCGCCTACATCTTGGAATGAGAATTTTTTCAACCTCGTGCGAAATTCGATACCTATTTTGGGGGAAATTCCTTTAATGGAAGTGGTTCTATTCCAACTGATGTGAATTGGATTAAAAAAGGCTTCGTTTTTTCATCACTGGTCTTATGTTTTAAGAAATTAATAAATAAAACGCTGCAAACGACACTGAAGGCGGTGCAAAGGTACCAATCGCTCTCGGAAAATATAATCGTATATTATTTTTCATCATAAACAATAATCTTTAAGGCAACGTAATATCGGTTACAAATCGAATTGATCGCTCCGGTTCTTCGTAAAAATGATAAATTACGCCGTTGTTTTTATTTTCATTTGTCGAGAATTTTTTCACGTCCGAGAATTTAACGTAATGATGTTTTCATTGCGAGAAGACGTGTAAAACTTGCACAATAAAACGTTACGAATTGATTTTTATTCGTTTCTGGGTAACTTATCTGATTTATTATTGGGATTGAATTAAAAAAATAAAAATACATTAAATATTTACGGAAATACGCGACATACCTGCTTGGAATAAGAATCGTCAAGATTGTTTCAATTCGAAAAGACGAATGGTTCGTATGAAATATGTAATAAAAATATTTCTTAAATCTGGTTTTTCAAGGCAGAATATCTAGCAATATTTTGCGTAGTAATGAGTTTTGGGGTAAATTTTGTCCAATGTTTAGTTCCTCGTTTTATTATTTACCTACGTATTTTTTGTGAACAAGCGCGTATATTTTTCGAAGACACTATTCGCATTACACGTAGGTTTGAATAAATGGAAGATTTATCGAGCGAATTAAATTAAAGAACCTTTTGAAGGCATAGACCGAAGTATAAATTGGTTGATTTTTCTACGAAAAACATGCAGGGTGTTCGGTGCACCTTCTGTTCTCTAAAATTGGCCTGCGGGCTGTTTAAGGGACCTTTAATGGTAAATAAATAGAGAAATAAATCAGATTTTATTCGAGTGTAAGTATACGTTGAACAACGAGTACGAGAGAGAGAGAGAGAGACATTAAGGTCGATGAATGGTGAGTCTGGTGGTGTGTGTTTGTTAAGAACGCCGAATGTTTGAATATTATGAAAAGAATAATAATTGAGTCCCGAGCATATCTATTAAAAAAATGGAATAGTTTTTTCAAAAAAAAAGTTGAAAAAATATTGAAAAAATTGGCTTCATTCAAAAAAAAAAAAATCAAGAAAAAATTAATAAAATTAGGCAAATAATTACTTACTTTAAACGAAAATTGGAGGGAAAAAATGGCAAAACTGGCAAATTTAAATATCAAGAAAACTTTTGAAAATGTTTGAAAAAATTGACAAAATTAGATGAAAATTGAGTTGAATTACCTACATTTTGTAAAAAATTTACTCAAATTGAAAAAAATAAACCAAATTGGAAAACACAGGGGAAACTATAAACAAAAACTACTGAAAAAAAAAGTTTTTTTTTAAATTCAACGAAATTAGAAAAAAATGATAAAACTGAAAAGAAAATTAAGAAATTTTTTTTTTCAAAGTCGGTGAATGTAAAAAAAAACTGGGATTATTAAAAATTGGCGAAAATCGTAAAAGAAATGGGTGTGGCATGCAAACGGTGGGAGTAGGGGTCTATAATTTTGTGAAAATTTTTTTATAGTCACGATACACCATTTGGGCCCGAAGTCGATTGGGGGGGGGGGGTCTAATTAAACTCTCATTCGAACAGACCCTTTGAAGAAATTGGCAACATTCCTGTAAGAAAAAATTGGCAAAATTCAAAGAAGTTGTCAAAATTCCTCAAAAAGTTGAAAAGAAATCTTTTGAAAAACTGAAAAAAACGTTTTTAAAAAATGATGGGTAAGGCTAGAACAAAAATTCACAATTTTTTCTCACAAAATATTGAATAAAATTTTTCACAAATTCGAGAAAAAATTGAAAATTACAAAAATTACAAAAAATAAATTTAAAAAAAAATCAGTCAATTTTTAAAAAATTGCAAGAAATTTTTTTTTGAAAAATTTGACAAAATTAGTCATAAATATAACAAGACTTCAAAAGTATATTTTTTGGTAGAAAATGATTGACAAAATTGAAAAAGATTGAAAAATTATGAAATATTGCACTAAATATTTTGAAAAATTTACGCCAAACTTTGCCTAAAGAAAATGGAGGAAAAATTTCAGAAAATTTGGGGGAAAAGCACAATGGACAAGTTCATCATTTTTTTTTTATTAATTCAAATGAAAGAGGAGGAATATTTATTACGAATGGCGCAAACTGCACTTCATTGCGTCCATTAGAACTCCAGATATCGTCGT
>FIZT01010657.1:0-14265 GCA_900065295.1 Paracoccus marginatus | reverse complement strand
TGAAAATCGGCAAAGTAGGGTATAACCAAGTATTTTGGGGTGTATTACGAGAAAAATTTTTTTGGGCCAAAATCGACCTTTTTTGGGGTGAAAAGCGTTTTCAAAAAATGGTTTTTCGAGTTTTTCGAGAGAAACCATTCAAAAAGGTACGTATGCGTAATAGTAAAATACAATATTCAAAATAAAAAAATACTGTTCAGTGTTCATCAAACATTTGTTGTAGTTGTGACGATTAATTTCCTAATGACTAGATACTTTTCAGTTCACATATTCGCATAAATTCTGCCTCCTCCGGTCTGAACTCACACGTCAGATCCTACAGAACGTAAATAAATATTATGTGTTTTTTTTTTTTTGACGAAAACGGTTTCATTGACCCATCAATTAAGGAAGATTTGCAACAATTTCCGTATACTCGTCACACTTGTCATGAAAGGGGGAAAAAAGATAGGGAGTTACGCGACCATAGGCTTATATCATACCCTTCGGTGAAAGGCAGCTGTAAATACAACTACAGATAATGTGTTGCAATGGCTATCGGTAGATGGAAAAGAGGGTATGGATTATATACTACTTAAAAATATACACTGAGGTCGAATTATCATCCACGGTATAGAATGTACCACGTCAACCAGAGAAGGGTACAGAGGATAGATAAACGGAAATACGCGTACAGAGCTTAACACCCTAGCAATACTTACGATAAAAAAAAGGAACTATTGTGCGAATAAGTGGATATTAATTCGATATTGAAAAGTCGTTCGAGTTCAGCTGTTATTGTTGATTTTAATCTTACACCATGTTTGACGACATAATTAATACGTAGAGAGTATTTAATAGTGCACTAATGTATACCTTGAGCACAGTGCACAGTTCACGAGGGTACACAATACAGATGAAAGTCTTGACACCGGAGTTGATAGCCACGAAGGGTGTACATGTGTACAAATTGTAGATTGCATACGAAATGGTACCTGGGTAGTATGTAAAAGACACGTTACTTCATAAGATGTGGTTGAATTCAACGCCAAAATAACTTGAAAAATTCGTGAGGGTAATCAAGTAAACGAAAATTACTCATAGGATCAATATACTTCAACAGCCACTGAACAATAAGCACGCCGCACTTCGTGTAGTTCAATTATTGACCATCAACCACATAATATTTACCTACAACGCAACGTATGAAAATTCAGGTATCGAATTCCAGTATCCCGCACTTCCGTATCAATAATATTAATTAAAATATTAAATTCGCGCACCATCATACTTTAAACTCAAATGTTTAATCTGCGAAGCATAAATTATCGAACACGTGATTCATCACAACATCACAACTGCCCATCAGCCACGCCATCAGCTTCATGGTACTTCAACTACCGGATCAGCTGACGATCTGGTTGGAGTAACACTTACAGCTCATGGCGTCATCAGCTGATGTCAACGTACAATTTTTTGATTTTTTAAAATTTTTTAAAATATCTTCTTTTCAACTTGAACATGAAATTATTTTATTTTTCATTGAAACGGTGAAAATGGAACCTTCCAGCTTGGTATTTTTTCACGTACCTAAGTATATAGATGGTCAATTCAACTCGATTCAATTTATGAAAAATGTATGTAGGTAGGTACCTACGTACGTATAAGTCTACTATGGTTTCATTTTATTTTGCTTTATGAATTTGCGTTTAGTATTGAATTGAATATGCAAGAAACAGGTGATATTATTAGGTACATATGTGTGTGTATAAAATAATAATCTAACGTCACAGCAGATGATCCACTATTTTTATCTCACCGCATTATCTTGAATGCGGTTTTATTCCACCCGAGCAAAAAATTCACGTTGTCAATGCACATAGAATTGCAGTATTCATTTCAACTCTATAGATTGGCGATTAAGATAACATTATTGTGGTATTATATCTCCCCAACTTGAATTGAACATTGATGTACGGCGGATGTAATCAAGATACCTAATTTTTAGAAGTTATAAAAGTTAATTGTTCGATTTTTTCAAAAGAAATGGGCCCTTCTAGCGTACGTATCTAATAAGTTAGCTCTTCTGTACGTAACCTACTTCCTAACTCACGTTCAAAATTTTTCGTTTTTCTAGAGCTCGTACCTTTATGTGCACAGTACATATTCGTCATTGATTCTACTATTCGTTTTTGTTTACCGCGTGACAGATAATAGCAAAAAATCAGCTGCCTCGAGTCAATGATGGTTCGGTGGGAAGAAACACAATATGCTAATTTTTAAAACAACATTGTTGAAAAGTGGTTTATAAACAAGTGCGACATACGTTACATAACACTTAATTTTGTTCGCTACCTGTTTACACTAAATGGCGACACGTGCATCCAAGTGATAGTCACGTGGCGCCGTAAAGTGCGACACGTTTTGTTATTTTAGTAGAAAATCACGGGAAGGGTTCGAAGTTAAGAACGAAGAATAGAAGTTTAAGAACGAAGAATAGAAGTGAATACCTACATTGCGATGTGAAATTTATAAAAAATTGCCAATCTTTATAAATTTAAAAAAAATTGAATTACAATTTCCCGGTCAATTTTATCTTAATTTTTCACCTTTTTTATTATAATTTACGAGCACATGATTTTTCAGCAAGAGGTAGGTACTCGATGTTACAGCAATGTGTAAGTAATTACAGCCATTTTCTACACATTCTGAATTAAATGTTTGCAAATGTAACGACAAAACGCTCTATAGGCGCTTTTCTTGAGAAAAATCAATCATTTTAGTTACAGAGATCCCAGTCCCTATGGGAAATTCTACACCTGTTTGGTACAGCAAGACAAATACCGCGCATGTTTTTCAACACTTACGCCCGAATGGTATTGCCCTCGGTTGGCGTTTCTAACAAATTCCCGCCCTCTTTTGTTGAAAGATAATAGGGTGTAATTTTTTATTGATTGATACATTTGTAACTAAAAACCTCTATGCTTTTACCTATTTTAAATTGCTTGCTTTACATGGAAGTATAATTTAATGCGAAATAAGTATGTATGTAGGTAGGTAGCTGATGGGTATTTATTTCAAGTTTTGCAACAAAACATCACAACCTAATAAAACAAAATCAATTAAATATTTTTCGAAAATTTAATTATTAATAAAGTAACATAAGTAAAGCGTTAAAACATGGAATAGGCGCTTATAACTAAGGACAAAAAAAATCAAAATCAAAATAAAGCAATGAATAAAGGACAGAAAAAAGATAAGGACCGGTCTAATGTACATAATTGTGGTAGGTACATACCTATACGCCTAGTACTTAATGATGTGCTGAGCTGACCAAATTTAAAAATAAAAAATAAAGTACCAACCTATAATTTAAAAAAGATGATCGAATAATGAACAGACAATCATGTTTTTCAACATCCTTTACCTACTTCACTTGATTTTAACTCGTATTTGAAAACATATCTACCTATCATAAACACGATGCAATTGCAGTAGATTCTACAGTTAATAACGATCGATTTGGGTAGAAAAAGTAAAAATAAACTTTTCACTTATGAAAAAACTTTTCAAATAATTCGTACCTATCTAATTGCAGCACACTATTAATTTCTAGTCAAAACACCTACGTATTGATGTACCTACCTAAGTAAATTAATGAAAATAAATCTTAAAACGGTAACGACTTTTCCAAACATAATTGTATAAGACTAGATGAAAAAACACAAATTAAGGTAGGTAAGTAAGTATAAAAATAAAAACGAAAATGGACTGTTACAAAAATGAAACAATAAAACATATCTACATCTCGGTATAATATTTTGCGTACATGTAACGAAAGAATCTTCAAAAATGTTAATAATTTTATTACTGATTACTTGATTAATAACTTGGAAATGAGATTCTAAAACGATAACAACCAAAAAGTGCATACGAGTTCATGCCTAGGTACTTGTCGCAATGAAAAAAAATCAAACTTTATTTTTCAAAACCAAAAAATGATTAATTTGATAATTTTAACTCAGAAACGTAGCCAAGACTCCAGACGTACAAAAATTAAATTCATGTATCAACTTGCAGCGACACCCACGAGGGGAACAAATTCATCAAAATTATAAGTAGGCATAAAATGTAAAAATTGCAAAAATAGAAAAAAATGAGCAATAATTTATAAGTTCATATGCATGAGTCTAAAGATACCTACTTGGAATTTGTGCAAGTGAAACAATTTAAATTTTCGCTTTTCGTATACGAAAGAAAATAGAAGTAGGTAGCTAGGTACCTACATGAGTATTTTTTTTCTACAACAACAATGTTAGGTATCGATGCTCTAGTTGCAATCAAGGAGCATATTAATTATTAACGTTTTGAGAAAACGTTCTTTATTCTTCTGATTGCATATGTATAAGTATAGGTAGCTACGTTCCTGGTTCAAATAAATAAACAAACATCTACCGCTCGTTAGTTTTTTAAAAATTTCACGACAAGCATATTGCGATGAAATTCTGTAGATTTCGAATGATTAGATATTTTTATTCAAACTGTGAACTACTACTACGACTATCTACAGAATAATTTGGGGAACGATTGAGCGACACATCTGATGGTGTTTCAGGTGTCCATACTTTGGCGTGCATCACTCCATTTCCAACATTTTCTTTATTGCGTGACCATGATAAAGAATGTATTGCATAGGGAGACCCATAAGCACCTGTGGACAATTAAAATTATGTACATGCGATTTACACCTGATTATCTACCCGAGTTTTTCATCTTCTTCCATTTGAACAAACTCGCATTTCTAGGTTTAACTATACCCAATTGTCTGTATAGTGTACGCTTATCTATGTAGGAAAAAATGGTATAATGTCGCGAAAATTTTACGTCTTCATCATTGGTTATTGTACTTAGGTACAGAAATTAGTAGATAATTTGGCAAGCTTCATTTAAGCTGGGGTACCGAAACGTTGCACACTAGATGTATGTACATACGTGTGAGGTCTAATAGCGCAAGGGAGTCTATTAATGATTTGTACATTATATTGTTGTCGCGGTTATTAGGTAAACTCTTCACCCCCGAATGTGGTTGAACAAACGCATTTATTTTTAAATTTAGGGGTTGAGATCGTCACGGTCTATCAACTTACACACAGCTGCGTTTTAGTTTTGACCCTTGGTTCAAATTCGAGTAAACCTAATTCATCGTTTCGATACAGTTTTCAGGTCTATTAAAAACAGGTCGAAAAGTTTAATGAACGTATTGTGAGGTGTAAGGTTATCATTCATGAATTGCACTTTTTCCAACTTTAAAAGTATCTATGCAAATTTTAAAAAAAATACTTCTCTTTTTTAAAAATGGGAATACGATATTGAAGCAGCGTTATAGGTATTAACACACTTACATTTTAAATGGGCAAAAATAATGATAAATATCTACAAATGGAGTACATACAGAGACTAAAGACAATTAAATAAATTTCCCTCGCTAACCGCACATATCGTTGATACTACACGCAGATATACCTACTCTACGTCTACATGTATTAAAAAAATATTTAAAGGTGTAGCAATTTATTTCTAGTGTTTTTAATTTTCCGTTTCATTAAGGTATCGAAGGATGAGACTCATTAATCATAGCAGCCACAGTAGTTACTATTTTTCAATTGCACATTTCAAAATGATGCACGGGCTAATCAAAGAGGGTTGGTACGGTGAGAGAATCAACACCTGGCCATCATAGAGAGATATTTTGTACCTAGCAAATGCAAGCTACGAATCTAAAATTTTCAGCTCAAGTAGGTACCCGCTTGAAATCGAAAATTTTAAGCAACGAAAAAATATGCGTAGAAAGATTAAAACTCACCTCGGACAATAATTTTTCTTGGCTCTTCTTTAGGTGTTTGTTTGTAAATCCTTCCATTAACTGTAGGCATCTTGATGGATCCATCTGGATTGCACGAATTTTTATCCGATTTTAAGAGTTCACTAAGAAAATTGATATATCCGATGGCCAACTTTAACGTATCCACTTTGGATAACCGCTTTTCATAAGGTAGAGTTGGTATGTGAGCTCTGAGCCCTTCGAATGCATCGTTTATGCTTTGCATGCGACGGCGTTCTCGCATATTAGCCGCTTGACGTTGTTGAATTTGTTGCTGAGGGCATTTGCTTTTGCGACAATGTCGTTTGAATTTACCATTTGCTGGAAATTTTTTTCAAAAAGTCGTTAGCTGAAGTGAGAGGCAATCGTGAAGAATAATGTTAGGTATCCGTAGACCCACCGGTTATCTCTGGATCGCTACCGTAGCTATAGTTGGTGGAGCAATCGGAAATAGATCCATCGTCTTCGTCTCCGTCTTCGAAGCTGTCGTCGTAAAATAGCGAGTCGGTGGTAACGTTTTGGTCGCCGATATTACCTCCTATCATGAAACCATTTAGAGCAGTCGAAGAAGAAAATTCGTACATGAATCTTCTGTTCATCGCTTCAAATCCAAAAACGTCCGTTTCAAACATTTTTCCACGCGATTTTTATCTTTGGAAATAATGCAAATTTCATTTCACAATGTAACCTATTTTTATCGAGAAATTTTTAGAAAATTTATACGATCTTGCTAGGTAGGTATGTGTTTGTTTAATTTTATTTTTTGCGAATAAAAAAAAATGGTTGAAAAGCTTTGCTAATGTTCGAAGTGGAAAAAAACAAACATACTGTTTTCTTTTTTAAATTAAAAAAATATATATATAAAATTGAAAAAATTGTGCATAAGCCTATTAATCATCTGTAGAGGCTGCTGTAGTAAAAGCCCTTACATGTAAATCATAAAATTTTCAGGAAAACCAATAAACAAGTTGATATATAAAAAAATATCAACTTGTTTTTCGACTTCCCTGAAAATTTTACGATTTACATGTAAGGGCGCTTACTATATACAGCAGCCAGCAGCCTCCACATCTATTCTGAAATTCCGATGAAACAAACTGTACCAACTGCAAAAAAGTAGGTAGGTGCTACTTATTTAAAATAAAATGGAAAGATATACTGTGAAATCAAATAAAATTAATTGTAGGTACCTAACTGAAAATCGTAGCTATAAATTAAGCGCCTACAATACTATTTTTCAATTATCTACTAAAAATTTTCATTTCTACTCACCATATTACAACGTTGAACCTCTTCGTATACCGAAAAAAAACATGCGTTTGTAAATTTACTTTTTGCCAATTGTCGAGTACTTAACGTTCACTCCGCTACTGATTCATACACGTGTGCGCATTTATTCAAACTGATAGTGATGATAAGGGTCAAATTCTGTTATCACTTTTTTGGAGGGAATCATGAACATTAAATAAGGGCGGCGCTGTTGTTGCACTACCCTTATTGACCAACCAATGAAATTTGTTCAACGCCCATTTCTTGTGAAAGTTTATGCCATGACATGAGGGTAAAACTTTAATGATTTTGGATTTAGTGCTTTCTAAATTGGTAAATTCATTGAATATTCCTGAAATATGTTTCAGAAAATGTTTGGTTTGTATAGGTGATTGTAATGATAATTGAACATGAAAAACAACGGTTGACCATAAATAATTAAGTGGTAGGTATGTAGATTTATGTATAAAAAAATAGATTATTGATATGTCAAAATAACCGTTGATATTATTTGATTTACAAAATTATAAGATGGGTATTTGAATTTTTCGATTTTTAACAATACTTGAGTGTCTTCACTTACCTAAAATCTTAAATACCAAACCGACGGATCTTGTCGTCGCTGCTGCCGATTTTCTTATGGGCTGAAATCGTTCGATAAAATATCACTTTACCGTTTTTAGGTCAAAAATTTCGAAATTTTTACTGTTCTACGAATTCCAAAAACTGTGGAAAAAAGACATGTTACCTACCTAAGTCGCGGTAGTGACATCGGCGAGACGCAGACTTCTGGTAAAAACACTGTAGTTTTTCCCCGTTAGATTTCGTAGACACCTACCTATTGTTTGTAAAGAGTAAATTTAGTTTGAAATAAACGAACGATGGCCGATGATATTCTATCAAACCAAACCAAAGATTATTTACTGAAATATGCCGATGCCCCATGGTTGTTTTTTAGAAAGACGCATCAATTTAATTTGATTTTTTTTCCCATCCTTTGAAGATCAAATGTGAAAAGAAAAATTTTGAGTGGTGGACTGAGGTGGTGGTTTTTCTTCGTTCATTTTGCCTGACAAGTTCACGAATGCAACTAATTCAACTCAACATCGGTGTTTTTGTTTCAACTTATGAGATTTTTTTTAAAAAACAGCCATAGTCCACTATGAACCAATGAGAGCACACTATGTATGATTGACTACGGTTGTTTTTTAAACAAAAGTATCCGAAATTCGTAATTTTTAAAACATAAAAAAATGTTTGATGTCCAAATTTTTTTGCAAAATGAATATTTTCATCGTTTTTCTCGTGAAATTTACTTCAAGAAAATAGAATAAAAATTTTTTCGCTACGTTGGACTATGTTCGTTTTTTAAAAAGACACCTCAATTTTTCATGATCTTATTGGAACAATTTTTTTTCTTATTTGTAAAAGGAAAGACTCGTAATTTTTTTTTATTTTTACAAAAAAATTGATACCAAAAAAATGTTAATCCAAAAAAATCTTGATCGTATTGTACGTATCTCGTTTTAGAAATCGGTGTGTTTTTTTTTTTTTTCATTAATTATTTTATAAGTTTTTATTTTTTGTTTGATGATAGGTATAGGTGAAATGAAACTCTGAATCTTTTGTGTTGTTACCCATTTCCTCTTTTGCAAACTTATCAGAAGCAGTTTACTCTGCTCTGACACGTTATTTTATTTTAAAAACAACTTTTAAAGTGCCCTTTCTTATAAGCTTCGTATTTTGTAATTGTATTTTTTTTCTTTTCCTCTCACGATTTGGTAGTTGAAACAGTTTCAAAAAACAGTAATGAGGGTGCGGTTTTTAGTTTTCTTATGGAAAAAAAAAATGACATCAAAAAACATTAATTTATTTAGTTAAACTTGAAAATTTATAAATTTATGATCAATATTCCAAATTGCAATTTACCCCTCATTTTACATTAATATTCTTGTGCTCTTTAGTTAGATGCTCAATCGAAAACCTATTTTGAATCAAAAAGTGTATGTATTTGCCAAAGATATAGAACAGTCGGTTTTTGTACGCGCTAATTGCATTGAATGCAATAAATTTTTGTGATTTCTTGTGGTATTTTATTAATGATCAAAATTTTTTGAAAATTCAGTAAAAAAGAACGTGAAAAAATATTGATTGAGGATTTTGAAAAATAGCATTTAATATGAAATTTATACGAAAAACGTTGGACATTCAAAGTATTTCGGAATTTCTAGCATACCAGCGACCAAATCTAAAAAAAAAAATCGAAACGAAAAACTGGAACAGAATTCGGAATGGAACGAAACGTCCCTCGAAGCGCCCAATTCAGCAGCAGTAATTTAAGCCAAAGTTTCAGCGCAGACAGCAGTAAAAATCCTGCTATGCAATAAGAACCTTGTGCAGTTGCCTAATACGTAACTCAAAAACCTGTGGAACTATTTAGAAAATGGCAAAAGGAGTAATTCGACACTAGCCGCGCTCGTCCTCCGGCCCATATTCCTAACCAAATAAATAGTACCTAAATTACATTTGACCGGAAAAATGTGACCTAATCGTAGACATGACGTTCGGCAGCGGAGGTCACACTCGTAAATTTCTCGAAAAATCTTACACCGTCAAAGCGTATCTACTCTGTTTGAATCGTGACCCGGTAGCTGTTTCGTACGCTCGACACCTCCAGCTCGACTACTCCGATTAAATACTACCCTTGCACGGTAAATTTAGCGACCTACCGAAGCTGCTCGAATCGCACATCATTAGTTCATTACTCAAAAACTCGATCGACGGAATGTTATTCAATTTCGGCAACTCTTCAATGCAATTCGACGCCCCTTCGAGGGGATTCTCGCTCGGCCAAGATGGTCTGAAGATGGTCCGGTCGATATGCGAATGGATCCCACCAACGATACGGCCATTACCGCCGCTCACGTTTTGGCCTACGCTAACGAACGAGATTTGCATAAGATTTTCAAAATTTACGCAAGCTAAAGAAATCGCCAACCTTTGGGTCGAGGCTCGTATGTCGTAAGGATATTTGAAAAGAACATCGGAGTTGAAAGAGGTCACTGAAGCTACGTTGGAGAATTCCATCCGCTCGAAAAATCGGCTACAAAGTGACGGTAGCGTGACAGTTACGTGATATTATTTGTTTACATTGATTAGAATTTTATTTGAGAGGTGAAAACTGAGAAATAATACATTTTATATTGCAATTTTTCAAAATTATTGTCGAAATGGTTAATTTTAGAGAAAACTTTATTTCGAAGTTTTTGTAGAGAAAAAAATTTTGAATCTTATGAAAGTTATTTCATTTCAATCAGTGACGTAGTTTCTGAAATCTAATTAAAACATTATATAGCAATTGTGTAGTGAATAGTGATAGTGGAAAATTTCGTTCGACTGAGTCGTGACTGTCGTGAGATTTAATTTAATTGATTTAAAGTGACTAAAATAAGTAATTTTCCTGTAGAATCATTCGTATATTTACTTCACCATGACTTCATCAATACTACTGAAACCTCAAAATGATGGCTATAGATGGCCAATTTTCGTCGATTTTAGTTGCTCGATCAATCAGATAAGTATTTTTTCAATAAATAATTCAATTATATTTTTTTTGAAAAGAATTAGTATTGTTTTGGTTTTGTTTCAGATGATTGCAGATCAGCTGATTGACTAAAAAGGTTGTGACAAAAATTAGCGTCTTTTTCTACAGTGATCTAAGTAACGTTGGTCAAATGAAAGATCGTCAAGTTATTCTACTCCATGATGGCAATATCTTACAAAACAATTTCGAATTTTTTTCTTTCTTACAACGACGCTGGGGTGTTGAAGAAGGCGGAGAATGCGTACGATAGAAAAAGAGTCGAGTCAATAGACTATACAAATACGTTCAGGTATACTAAAGCAAAAGTGAAAGTCTCCCAAAAAAATCAGACTTACGACGTGCAGGTAAAACTAATTTTCCACATCATACGTTACACTTCTGTCTCTGAATCTTTGATTATTAAGTACTAGTACTTAATAATCAAAGCTCTGAATATTAATTTCATATTTGTCAATTTTTTTGTAAAATGCATTTCATTTTCACCTCTATTTTCGTATTTTCACCTCTCAACTTTTATCGGCTAGTTACTTACATAACACGTAACTTGTCACGTTGCCATTGTCATTACATATGGTGGTATCTGTGCGAATTCTATTTTGTTAAGATATCAAAACGAAAAGATCAACGATGGAGGTTCTCAATCAACCATTGAATGTAATTGTTTTAATTGTATTTTAAGTTTTTCTCAATGTTGAAATGACATATCAGTTTTGAAATAATAAATTTTTCATGCCTTATGCTTGTTGTTGGAATAATTTCTCAAACCAAACAATTGAAACAAACGAACGTCTATGTTGATAAGAGTTTCTGTTTTCATTGCCTCTGACACTTCCCGAAATGTCATTACGTCAGTTTTCCTAACCAAAAAAAAAAGGAATTGGGTTCATTTATGAAGTCTAAAAGTAAGGTAAAAAAGAGTAGAGAATCAACGACGAAATGGAACCAATATAAATGTATTTATGATTTTCAAATGACAATCTTAATATTATTTAGTTTTTTCTCAACAGCTACAGATAAAAATTTTAAGGCATAACTTTCTCGCGCAAATTGTCCGATACGAAAGTACTTATAGATAGTCAAAACGAACATGTGTACAAGGGAATTAAAATTTTACTGAATTAAATATGAAAGATATTAAAAAATACGAAGGCTGTTCATCGTCTTTAGCATCAACTTCCATCGAAGACATGTTGGACCGTTAAGTATAATTAAACAAAGTTGCTTTTCGGCAATGAAATTTAGTTACATTACTCTCCTAAATCTAGGGATTAAACTTCAAGGAATTCAGTTCTAGGAAAAAATAATACGCTGAATGAATATTAAACGCACAAAATTACAAAAATCTTACAAAGAAACACAACGATAAGAAAAAATAATAGAACGTTTAGATTAATGACTAATGAGTGAGAAGTGACAGAAATGAAAAACCTATTTTGACGATCACATTGCAATGTTGCCAAAGATTGAGACAGCGGGTGAGATTGTAATTTGTGACCAGCGAAGTCTTATTCAGGCTTCAGGATCATATATCCTCCTCTTCTTCTTCCGCCGATGTCGAGAAAGCAGAAGTCGAGGTGGATGGTTGAGATTGAGACAGCGACGATAGCGAAATGAAAGATAACTTGTCACTCGATCCGCTCAACGTCTTTTTAACACTGAAAAAGGAGCAAAAAGAATTTAAAAAGAAAAACGATAGAGATAAGAACAGCTAAAGTGAAATGATCCCTTACAATTTGTCTATAATTTTGGATAGCCAAACGTTCAAGTTCTCAATCCTGTCCAGATCCCTCCACAGATCGTTAGGGGAGAGGGTAGGGACTAAAGATGGATCCAACTTTTTTACAATGTACTTGCATTTGTCAACAGTGTACTGAAAAAACGAATTATTTAATTAATACTTGCATAGGTAAATAAAAAGAAAAATGATTTTTCTGTATAAATTACCCGAACACATAAGTAGAACTCTTGATCATTTCTAAGAAGCGACACATTGAATGGTTTGTGATCAACTTTTTCTTCTTTTATCAAATTTTGAAACCAAACTTGATAGATTTCAGCATCGTACGCTATTGCTACAGGCCACCGTTCGTTTACCAAATAAAGACAAGAATAAAAATATCTCAAAGATTCAAGTATGACAGCAAACAATCTGCTGGATTCATTCGCGTTTGAACCATGTTGATTGTATAATACCGTAAGCCTTCTCAGAAATTTTGACGCTTGTACTTCTGGTTCTAAATATTAATGAAAATATAGATATTCAATGCAGTGTATATTTTAACAAATAGGAATATTTGACAATTTACCAGTTATTGCGTATGGCACTGCCTTAGTAGACGTCGGTTTCTTTTTTTTTTTTGGTATATCCTCCTTGAATACCGTGAATACAGGCTTTATTCCACGTAGACAAAATTCTCGAGCCGGATATTTCCCTTTTTCTACGAACTTGGTGCTGTAAACAAATACATCCGTATACTATACTTATTATACGTAATAAAAATTGACGAAAAATACTTACAAGCGGTCCAGTACGGAACCAAGCATAATTTTTAGAACTGTTATTGCGGTCTTATCTGTTTCTAAGGTGTTGTTTACGAAATTTGGAATCCACTGACAGGAAATTTCATCTACGGCATAGACGTGCTCAGCTTCTGTGAACTATTTTGAACAGATTAAAAATTAACCCGACAGTGATTTAACGTTAATATAGTTCTACTCACATTGACACATAAATACGCATATTCAATAGCTCCATTGAAAGTATCTCGTAAAATAGAAACTTCGACGATTTTTCCTTTAAAATAATAACCTTTCACATGTCCACCATACTCGATGTCGCAAGGCCATATCGCGTTTTTGTCTTCATTTGTTCTTGCATAAGCCAAACATGAATACGCCTCCCGTAGCAAATAGTCTATAGTAGCGAACAATTTAGATGTTGCATTTGGCTTTGGCTCATCAATCTTCATCACTTTTTCAAGGAGATGGTCCAGGCACGTTTTGGCCATGTCCGTATCAGCATCAACATCCATTCTGCTCCTGAAACACAAAATAACTAACTAAATGAGGAGTGTAGTAGAAAGTGTAGTGTAAGCGGTGTCAGTGTACACTTTTTGTGCTACACCCGTTACACTTGGTGTAAAAAAAATCATTCGAAACGAACGGAGAGCTATACGCAATCAAATCTGTTAACAGTGGCCGATTATTAAATTATTAGATAATTGCCTTGGCTCATGGGTACCCGAATACTATGATTAATAGTGAGATTAATAATTTTTTCAATTGACCATTATACGTGGAGTGGCTGAACTCTAGCGGATTTTCATCGAGGTGCGAATTTGGATGATCGAATATACATGGTATATGGGGCGAAAATGAGTTTTTTCAATTTTTAACAAAAATGAAGGGGTATACGTAAAATTTTGTAATAACTTGAATTAAAGATATTAAAATTTCGCGTCGATTGATATAAATTTCATCATAATTCCCGCAATAATATCGCTTCTGTGAGTATTTTTTCTCAATCTGTGTT
>FIZT01010628.1:0-11686 GCA_900065295.1 Paracoccus marginatus | reverse complement strand
GGGGGGGGGGGGGGGGGGGGGGGGTCCCGAAAAAAATTTTTAAGGGCCACCCTAATGTGCATACTGTATAGTGCCAACAGATGTCCATCAATTCTGGCTCATTGGATGTGAAGTGAACCTTTTTTTAATATTCTGTATAGAGAATATGACGGTCACGAAGCGATTAATGTGCCAAAAATGACCAAATTGGGCACTGGCACCTAATTAGGCTCATGGTCCAAGTCAAAGTCAGAAAGCAAAAATTGAATAAAATGCCTAGGTATTTTATCGAAAAAAATTGGAATCTGCTACCGAAGCTGATTCGCTTCCTCAATCAGTTTCACTTTTAAAACTTCAGTTTTCAGGCTCTGCATCTGAGATTCCGTTTAACACATCGCTTTACTTTCTCGAATGCGTTTGCTACCTTAGACCTGAAATGTTTCCAATTAATTAACATTGTGGGGTCGGTGGTGACTGCGTATTTAGGTGCAGCGGTATATTCGAAACGGTTGTAGGTTTTTAATCGTCCTAAAAGGTCGTGCTTGTGTCGATTATCGTTACGCTCGATCCCTGTGAAATATTCGATCAAAATTCAAATAGGTGATACCTGCGTAATAATTCAAACAGTTTTTTGAAGGTGTATAGCTGAGATGTTCTTACTTCTGATTTTAAATGAGGTGATATTGGGAACTATCGCTATTACAATTACAAATATTAATAGGCACTTCATCATTGAACGTACTTATTCGTACAAGAGGAAAAACTGCGACGAATTATTCGACGGAGAAAAAAAGCACAGAAAAGCATGGATGATTTGGTACTGAAAGTTTCATGCGTATTGGATACTTCTCATCGAGTACCATAGCTACTCAAAACATTCGAAATTTTGATTAAAAAACAATAATTAGGTACCTAGGTGGTTCTATTTTTTTTATCTTATTTTCTTTCATTTCATCTGATACGATCCCACTTTAATGATGATGGTTCATATATATCGCGATAGGAATGGAGTGAAATATTTTCAAAATTTTCAACTCGTCTCTTGTATGTACTTAGGTACGTATTTATTACGTATAAAAAAAAAAAAAAAAACTGGACTTGAATCTGCGAACTAGTGTTTGCAAAATTTACCCCACGAATTATTTTCTACAAATAGCATCGAATTTGAATTATAAGTATTAGGTATAAGTTGATTAAAATTTTAATTGGGCTCATATATGTACATTTCATTATGAAACCAAAACATTAAAACGAATCGAAAAAAATATAAAAATCCAATTTACCAAATAATTGGGAATGAATAATAATTCCTCTATTTTAGTGTAGGTAGTACCTATAGGTATGACTAAACTTTTAATTCTTAGCAAGCTATACCTATTCATAGGTGCGTTTAAAAACAAAATTAGGTGTTCTTAATATCGTTGAAAATATGAAAATTATATTTTTTGCTGCATTTTTACTGTTGGTTCTCTGCGATTTCATTCGCTGTCAATATTATTCCACAATTCAGATAAGGTAAACCGTCGTGATAAAATTTTTTTACTCCCCTTACTCATATGTATATTTACTTAGTTGTCTTGATAACTATTATTCGCCGTAATACATGCGCCTGATTTGTTCTGTACTTACAGTAAGGCATCCCTTAAGAATCCAAACCTTATATGCAGCTGCCATAAAAATTTTTGCATCGATGAAGATTTTGACAGAGGTTTGGATTTTTTGGATGGTACTAACATAGCCACTATGTTACTTCCGTGCACGAAGACTGGCCCTGTGGAACTCGGAAGCCAACATATAGGAAGATGTCTTTGCTATCGTAGAAATTATTGACAGATGAAACCCCGAACCTTGTAGAATTTGACTGCAACATTATTAAAAAAATAATGAATTAATTTTCGCGTAAAGTTTTGATTTTTTAAATCAATTTTAAGCTCGATTTCTAAAATTTTTGGAAAAAATAATTAATTTAGTGTTTTCTGCAAATTTTTCAACTTGAAAAAAAGTAATTTTGATAATTTTTTAGTTTTAAGAAATTTTAGATTGTTTAAAAAAAAATGGTCATTTTGAAACTTTTTCCAATTTTTAAAATTTTTTTAACTGAGAAAAAAATTGAGAATTCAAGTTTCGAAAAAATTGCAGTTTTTCAATCGTAAATCTTCAGTTTTTAACAATATTTACCTAATTTTTTAAAATTTTGATTTATTCACTATCAAAATTCCAAGTTTTATTTTAATTTCCTTTTTTCAAAACGTTTTCGTAGTTGGAAAAAAATTTGTATTTTCTTTTTTTTTTTTATAATTTTTGAAGATTCTTTCATGGTACATCTGTAAGCTGGTAAGTAGGCCTACCTATTTTTCAAAAAATTTTGAAAACAATTTCCCATCCTTGAAAGCTGTGTCTCATTTAAAAAAATTTCAAACGATTTCAGCGATACTTCACAAAAAATATTTTTTTTAAAAATTGGTCGTTTTTTAAAAGTTTTCAATTTTTGAAAAAAAAAGTTTGTAATTTTAAAATCAAAATATTCTTTTGTTTTGAAAATTTCGGACGGAAAAAATCGCTAATTTGTGAAATAGCAGTTAAAATTTCAATCGGGTTCATGTACATAATTATGTACTTAGCTATATTTTATTACCAAATTAAAATAGTAGGTAAAACAAATCGAAAAAAATTACCAAAAACCAATTTAGGTATCGAATAATTGGGAATTAATAAGTCCTCGATTTTAGTCCTGCGATTGTTCATGTTCAAACATAAACAGGTAAAACCCCCATAATGGATTTTTTTACTCCCTGCACGCATCTATTCAATTGTCTTGATGTCATTATTTGTCATAAATCATAAATACCCAGTACCTAATTCATTCTGTTTTCAGTCACAGGTATTTTTGCATACTAAATTCAAACCTTAAATGCTTCTGTCATGCACATTATTTTGTGCTTCAAATATAATCTCTTTGCTAAGGAAACATGTTTTTGTTTTCTGAAACTTTTTTTTAAAAAATTGATGAATTCATTACCTATTTCTGAAAAAAAAAAAAAAAAAAATGAAATCCAAAGTTATCTCAAGTTTCTTAAGAATTTTTGATTTTTGAAATTTTCATGATTTGAAGAAAATTTTTTTGAAATTTTTTTCAATTTTAATTCATCAGAGTACGTTGTGTCTCAGAAAAATATTTTTTTAAAAAAAATGCTTTCAATATTCATTTTTTCATTTTTAATGAATTTTTTGATGTTTTGAAAGATAAATAGTCATTTTGAAATTGTTTTCAATTTCTTTTTTTTTTTAATTTTTATATTTTCAATTTCAATTTTTAATTTTTAATTGGTGATTTTAATTTTTAATTTTTTTTGGAAAGTTTCGTAGTTGAAAAAAAATTTATTCTCTTTTTTTTTTGAGGATGTTTTTGTGAACTTACTTTTTCAAAAAATTCCTACCCTTGAATTTCTTGAATTCATTCTTCTAAAAATGTTCAAAATTCAATTTCTCAAAAATTTATTCATTGAAAGAAGTCTCATTATTTTACCTAGTAGACTAGGCAGAAAAAAACAGTGAAAACTTTTTTCAGTCGTCTAGTAATTTTTTCAAAATAAACCAGAGAATTCATTAAAAACGAGTCAAAAATTTTGAGATTCTCCTCACTCAAATTCGAATAATTCGGTACTCAATTCGTAAATTAGACCACGTTCATAATTTTTTAGAAAAACACTATCGCATCTGACGTTTTTTCATTTCATTCCACCCATGAACTTTGTGTTATATCCTCGCTAACATGGATGTACGAAGTCTAAACTCGTCATAAATGGCTATTTTGTAAATTGAATTATTTACATATCTTTTACAAATTGACCTTGGTGCGAAATACAGAGGTTAACTAGAATCTTATCGTAATCCGCGCAGCAGCGTATTAAATTTTGTACAATCGAGGGTACCTAGACCTACCTACTGTTAACTTAATATCGAGTTGGCGTTTACGTGCTGTGGATGTTAAAATGGCGTTGAAAATGTACTTGTTGGTTTTGCTATCTAGTTTGTACGTTGTAGGTAATGTACACGCGGTCGGCAAAGTGTCTTGTTTTTATGACAGCCAGGCCTATAATAGGAAAGGTAAATTTCTTTTGTGTTATTATAATTTTTTAATTGTTAGTGGGATTGAAGGTGGTTAGGGAGGGGTTACTGTGCTGTTAGATTGGTTGGTGACTTTTTTTCTCCTGATGTGAGAGGGACCGTAATTAATTTTGGTTTTGAAAAATGTTTCATTTTTGGTACTTGAAAAAAAAAATACCAATTCAAAATCTATTGCTAACCTACGAATTTTGTAATTTTTTTTTTTTTTTTTTTTTTTTTTTAAAAAAAAGGGTTTTCGAATTTTTTAATTTTTTTTTTTTTTTTTTTTTTTTTTTTAATAAAAAGTGATTTCGATTAAATGCTAATGCATACCTAATAATTATCATTTGAAAATTAAAAGCATTAATGAGTAAATTGATTTGAAAAAAAAAATATGAGTGACACGAGTAACAATATAGCTAGTGAAATATATCACGAAGATGTATTATGTATAAATTTCAAATTTCTCTTTAAAATATGCATTTAAACCACTCTCCTTTCGTTAAAAATCTTCTTATTATTCGTAATAAATTCTGGAAAAAGTATCTTTATTACTTTTACTTCGAATCTACGTATTTTTGATACCCACCTGCTGAAGTCATTTGTCATTTCATTATTATGACATCATCAAAACAAAAAATTGTTTATTAACTGCTTACCAAAGAAGGTTACCTATTAAAGCATAGGTACGTTCAATACGTGAAATTTAAAATCGAATAAGCGATGTATGCATAATTTATTATCAACGTAAACAGCATTAGGTAATTCATGTACGGGTCTTGACGAACTCGTGTAGAAATAGGTACTGTTACGAATGAATTCATATTTTTCATAAATCGCACCTGTAAGTTGAAAATGTTTCCAAGAACCGGTGGAATATTTTATTTTTTAAAAAATATTCATCGATTGAATTTATGTATATTTTTTGACAGGTTTGGCCAAAGTGACCGCTGACGAACTGAAACCGGCCAGTTTACTGTGCAACTACATCATCTACTCGTACATAGGACTCGAGACGGATAAATACAAAATTAAATCTTTGAACGAAGATTTGGATACGGAAAAAGGAAAAAATAATTTCAGATCGGTTACAAATTTGAAACTGGTTAACCCATCTTTGAAAGTTCTAGTATCAGTTGGTGGCTTCTGGGACGACGATGAACCGGAGAAATATTTGAAACTGGTAAAATTAATTTTTCAAATTGAATCGAATTACACTCTTACATGTACCTATGGGTGCTCTGCTTAGACGTACCTACGAAAAGTCACTCTATTCGCATTCGTCAAGGTCAACAGCGCAATGTATCTTTTGGTTGATGCCCATCAGACCTTGAACTTTGATAAATTAATTTGGGTGCCTAACACCATTTTTCCCAGATCAAAAAAAAGTTGAAATTTTTCATTTGATTATTTTATGCAAATTAGAACAATAAATAATATCGATACGACGCCACGAAGGCTCAAAACGTGACTTCGACTGCTTACTTATGTATTACCTACTCTGTGAAGCGATTTTTTTTTTTTTTAGATATCATATTAGTAGTTGAAAAATAATCATACATCACGTTGTAATTTTTTTATAGCTCGAGAAACAAGAACACCGAGCGAAATTCATCGAATCTGCCGTAAAATTAGCCAGAGATTACAACTTCGACGGTATCGATTTAGCCTGGCAGTTCCCAATCGTTAAAGAAAAGAAAGACAGGGGTACATTAGGTTTGTAAAGAAATATGAAAAAAATTTCAATGTCGAATGGATCATGCGAATAATTACGGTTTTATTTTCAGGCTCGATTTGGCACTCGATTAAAAAAGCTGTTTCATCTTCGAAAGACGAACATGAAAAAGAACACAAAGAACAGTTCACCGCTCTGGTGCGAGAACTCGGAGCTGCGTTGAGAGGTCATAAGATGGTCTTAACTTTGACCATTTTACCCCACGTCAATAGCAAAGCCTACTTCGACGCCAATAACTTCAAGGACTGGGTTGAACATATTCATTTGATGACCTACGACTACAAAACACCGAAACGAAACCCCAATGAAGCCGACTTTGGTGCTCCGACTCAGTTCGTAGTTGGCAGAAACGAAACGTATAACATTGAAGCTACCGTTAAGTGGTGGTTGGAACAAAAAATGCCCGGTTGGTAGTTGCATTGGCTATTTTCAACAATTGCCTACTATTACAATCTTATTATTGTGGTATTTTTTTACGTTTCAGCTAATAAATTATTAATCGCAATTCCCACATTCGCAAGAACCTGGAAACTAACCACCGATGCTAAATCTGGAACGCCTCCGGTGAAAGCCGACGAAGAAGGAGAAGAAGGACCGTACTTGAAAGAAAAAGGAAAAATGGCCTATTACGAAATCTGCCCCATTTTAAGTACCGACCAAAATCCTCCGTCGACTCTTCTCAAAAAAGTTTCCGATAATACCTACCGCACTGGATCGTACGCTTACCGATTGGCCGGTAAGGATAATAAACCTAAAGGTATCTGGGTCAGTTTTGAAGAACCAGAAGTCGCCGCTAAGAAAGCATACTATGCTAAATTGAAAGGATTAGGCGGCGTCGCTATTGTTGATCTCAGTACTGATGATTTCTCTGGAGCGTGTGATAAAAACCTAGTGAAATTCCCTATCACTACTCAAGCTAAAATCAATTTGTAGTTTTTGTATTTTTAATTTTTAAGAATATTGTAACTTCGATTACGTACAATTATTTTATTATCAATATTTCTCAGAAATACATTTTTTTATTATTTTTGCTTACTTTCGAACGCGTCTTGTTTGTTTTTTGGTTTGGTCTGAAGAATGGAAAAATTGTACCTTTCTCGACATGTGTATTTGGTAACAAACTTTATTGTAATTCTGAAGGGAAATGTGATAGTAACAAAACCATTGAAAAAATTAAAAAATCAAAAATCATAATTTTTTAGTTTCGATTCCGAATAAAAAATAAAAACCTGTTTTCGAGAATGTTTCAAACTCTCAAGTTTTCAACTTTTCAACAAAAAAGAAAAAATCAATTTTACGGCAGTATTTACCGTAATTACTTCGTGGAAAAAGAAAGTAAACCTGGCTTCGCAAGTCAACAAAAATCAGTTAATTTTCAAAATAATTTTTTTTCCAACAAGAAGTTGAAAAGTGCCGGAATAATCATTTTTTCAAAATTGATGCTAGAGCTTAATTTTAATGCTAACGACCGAAATATTAGTTTAATCAGTTAATGTAAGTTCTCATGTTTTATGGAAAAAATAATTTACTTTGAATATATCATAGCATTTGCTATCCGTTACTGGTTGTTTGAGTCCGACTACAATGCATCTCTAGCAAATAGAATTGAAGTATCTACTCCTTTAAACGCTTGGAAAAGAGGTATTTATCATTTAATAGATCGTACAATGTCGATATTACTTTACGTGAATACCTTCTCGAATATATTTGTAATGTGGTGTTTAACTTACGGCGATTAATTTTCGTTTTCAGTGATTGAAGGGGTGGTTCTGTACAACGATGGCACAAATCCGTATATCGGTGATATGTTTCACGAATCGCCCTTGGTATTGCTGTTTTTCAGTTGGATAACGCAGACATTCTCGATGCAATGGATTAATCTATTTTTCATTTGCTGTGACATGTTAACTTCGTTCGTTTTGTATAAAGCATCTAAAGTTTACCTCTTTGAATTGGTGAGTTTTCAATCTTCCAAAATGTCGATTTTAAAGCAAACTGTTGAAATTTTGTTAATATTTTTTAGTTTCAAAGACAAGAACAAGATAAAATCACTTATGCGGATGACGTTGATGAAGCCTTGCTGAAAGATGAAGACAGCGTAGTCACGCCTTTATACGTATTATCCGCGTATTTATTCAATCCCTACTGTGTACTGAATTGTATAGCCAAAACGACCACAGTTCTTTCAAATCTTTTTTTATCATTCGTTTTTTATTCTATGCTAAAAGGTAATTCAATTAATCATTTCATACGATTAATTGAACCCATACTAATTATAAGAATTATTTTTACAGGTAACGCAGTGCTGTGTTGCGCAGCTCTAGCACTTTGTACCTTGCAGTCGTTGTATCCAGTCATTTTGATAGTTCCAGTGTGTTTGTATATTTACAAAATATCTAAAAATAAGAGTATTATTAGCGCTGTACTGCCAGTCGCGTATTTCGCTGTATCTTTACTTACTTTCTTGTACCTATGTCATATCATTGTTGGGAATTGGACTTTTATCGATTCAACGTTCAATTTTATGTAAGTATAATAATTGCTCATTATATTTATTAGATTTTATTACTTACGTATCTAATCTGCGTATTATTTTGCAGATTGAACGTACCAGATTTGAAACCGAATATTGGTCTGTTTTGGTACTTTTTTACCGAAATGTTCGAACACTTCAGGCCGCTATTTTTGTGTTCATTTCAAATTAACGCCACAATATTATACTTATCAGCACTCAGTATACGTTTACGCAATGAACCAGTCCTGTTGGCTGCCACTTTGACTGCTCTAATCGCTATATTCAAGTCGTATCCGAGTATCGGAGACGTTGGATTTTATATCGCATTGCTGCCAATGTGGAAACATCTCTTCCAATGTAAAATATCCAATTTTTTTCTAGTAATATTTCTTTTGAAAAATCGTGATTAAATTTGTATCATTTTCAGTTATGCAACAAGGATTCATTGTGACTTGTTTTTTCGTCGGTTGCTCGATGTTCGCTCCGACCGTATGGCATTTGTGGATATATTCCGGCTCGGCCAACGCTAATTTCTATTTCGGCGTCACTTTAGCGTTTGCTACCACCCAGGTCAGTTGATTGAGTTTTTAAAACCTCGAGTAACTGGTAGTAATTATTTTTGTATAATTTCACGAAGTCGTAGGAATATTTTTAAAAATGCGTACGCTTAGTTGAACTCGCTAGAAGTGCATGATATACCTACGTTGCTATGTAACTCTGGAAAACCTACGTTGAGCAAATTCCAATCATTCTAATATCAATTATGTACTCGAAATGTTATGTACGTTGCCCGTGTACTTGAATGGAATTCGTTTTATTTTATTTTTTTTTGTATTCCTCTGCTAATTTATTGACGTCACAAAATGAAAATTTTTTAATTTAATAACCCCCTCGTCTCGTTCACCGAGGCATTTTTCGAATGAATTTTCTAACCCATGAATATTGTCACGGTGAAGATGAGATTAATTCGAAGGCTGAAATCGATCTTTCAATATTTGTAATCGAAATACGTTTGATAATGACACTGAGACGTATTGTAAATCATCGAAAAAATCCTATTTTCTCGCACGAAATTAATATCCGGCGAGGTTTTCTATTCCAATGAAAAAAGTAAAAGGAAAAAAAAAACTCTTTGAAATTAATCCATTAATTCGTAGCCTTTTGTTGAAATACCAACGAATGTATGTGAAGGTGAATGTTAGGTTGTGGTTGTTAACCTTACTAATCGATCGTTGATACAATTTTTTTTTACTCGGTGACGTTCTTGAAACTTCTATATTAATTTGGATCTCACCCTGGTGCCAATTTTTCAAATATAAAGACGCAATCCCTCTGGGTATGCTGTCTATCGAAATTACCTCAAAATTTACGAATTTCGAGCACGTTTCGTTTTTATTTTAAATTCAAGCTTCTTATTAAAAGTAATCGTGCACTAATTGGCTTGGTCTTTTGTTTAAAGTCCTTTCACGTGCTTAATTTTTTTTTCTTATTTGTACATTCTCACGTGTAAATTTTTTCGGTTCGTGTTTCACGGTCTTGTTTTCGCTGCTTTGTTTGCTGTGTTTTATTTTTACTTGTTGTACGCTTTCATCACTTGATCGATTTTTCTTTTCCACGTAATGCCTCTAATTCGTTGTATCATTTTGCTTGGATATTAATTTTTTCATAGGTATAATTTCTTCGTTTGATGTTATTTCGATTCCAATGACGTAGTTGTTTTTTTTTTTCACTATCGATTGATTTTTTTTAAACATTTTATAGTCGCATTTCAATTCTAACGTCCTTTTTAAATAATTTAAAAGGTTTTGAAAAATTTTTCAGATATTCTTGGTGACCGATTTATTATTCGCCTACATCAAACGAGAATTCATGTTAAAACACGGCATTACCAAGTCTATCGAAGGAAAGGATGTTAAATTGGTATTAGATTGAATATCGACGCGACGCGATGGTCTTACCGAAAGGTGTTGTTTTTTATTTTTTATTATTTATTTATTTTTTTTTTATACTCGAGCATTTACTTTTTCCGCTATAATAATAATAAAAAAAAACTTTACTTTTCACCGTTGTGATAGTTTGTCATTTTTAGTTATTCTAGTAGATCTAAATGCGGTTTTTACTCCGATCATTTTTTTCTCGTTCGATTTTCACTACACGTGTGCTCTGAGGGGCCAAATATATCGAACAGAATTGCGCAATATGCTTCGTTCGCCGTGAAAATGCATAGAGACGACCTCGAATATGTAAGAAGTCTTATCAATGACTTTACAAGTGTTGGTCGTGTCTTATTTACGAGAAACTTAATTTAATTTTTCTGCAACGAATCAACAAGCTATTACGAATCCTTGGTCGACGACTCGACTCGTACGTAATAGTTGAATCGTCGTGTGAATTAGAAATATACACGTATATATTTAGGTTTTCGTCGATGACGTGCTAATACGTGAAAAAAATGGTCAGATTTTCCTAATGAAGGATATAAACGAGATGCGTAGGCGTGTAAAATTATCGTTATTTTTATGTAGCGCGGTCTTATGGCTTTTTTTGTCCTTTCACAGCTGTATCGAAGATTTAGCCGTAAAAAAGAGTTTAATATTTTTTATAAAGTCTGGTGAATATCTGAGTGGAATTCTAAGATGAGGTTGGAAAAAATTACGAAAATTTCAAGGATTGAAAAATTCACGAGATTTATCAGATTTATGCGAATTGAAAATTTCAAAAAATGAAAAAAATTTGAAAATAATTGAGGAATTGAAAGTCGGTGCGACAGCATGAAATTGAAATTAAAATAAAATTCAAAATGTGTTTTGGTGTAAATGTTATTGCAAATTTTTCGTCACGACGAAATTCTTTTTGAAAACGTGAAATCGCATTTTTTTTTTCTTTTTTTTAAAAATCATTTTTCACGAAGGGCAGAGGGAGACAACCATGGTGAATTTGCCCCGGAGGGATCCGGGGCTGATATTTGGGTGGTAGATGAGTACTACCGAGAAACATGCATGACCAAAGTTTCAGACCCTCCACCCCCCTGGTTTTTGAGAAAACCCCCTTCAAGTGAAAAACGGATAAAAATTTTACATATTAAGGGCATTTTAGAAAAAATCATCACCCCCCTCTCTCTCCATGTTTTCCTCCCAAATTCAATTTTACAACTTACTCTATTTTTTTAGTAGTGGTAATACTGATTCACAAAAATTCAATTCGCATTTTTAGATGCACCATAGACGCATACACAACATATATTTTTCTAGAAAAAATCGTTTTAGGTCATAGTCAAAATTTGAAAAAATGGGGAGGGGTGTCATAGTATAGCTTATTTTTCATGTTGAATCAGGTTTCGAAATTTTCTG
>FIZT01010615.1:0-26217 GCA_900065295.1 Paracoccus marginatus | reverse complement strand
AAAAAGGAAAAAAAAAAAAAAAAAAAAAAAAGAAAGAAAGAAAGAAAGAAAAGAAAAGAAAGAAAATTCTACACTCGAGGAAAAAGGGATAAAAGAAGAGCTGTAACGAGAGAACATTTTTTTCCAAGCCAGTTGAATAAATATTCTATAGAGAGCGACACTTCGACGTTTTGAAAAATAAAACGGCTCACGGAGAAAAATATTGTTAAGGGCAATATTATTAGTAATCACAGTGTATTGTACAAATAAAAATTATTTACTTTTTTTATCACACACAAAAGCAGCACTCTAAAATATCACTAAATACCAGCGTTCATTATCATTTGTGTATTGGTAACATTCGCGCAGAAAGCAAAAAAAAAACCTTTACAAAACTTCTTTACACGTATGAACACTAATATATCGTTTAAAAGTAACACGATATAACAATATTTATGTACATTTACAATGATATTTTTTTTTTAGAATATTTTTCTAACCCTTTCTCTTAATATTTCATAAGTTTTTACTTCTCGAAGTACAAACGAGTTAATTTACATGGGAACATTATGTTTCATATAAAATAAGCAGTTCTACTAGTTCGATTACAATTTTTCATTTTTTGGAAAAACCCTCCAATCGTGTTTCGCCGTCTCTGCTGAAGCGCCAATGTATAATGGTAATTTGGCCGATACATCGAAGGCCGTTAAATAAAAAAAAAAAATACTTGTACACAGCAGTGGCGGCTGATGAATATCAAAGTGAAAAAACCACGTATAAAAATTCATCTAAGTAGATCTTTCGTAATACAAAACGTGTACAGCAAAAACTTGTAACAAAAATACAAAAAAAAGCGCATCCACCATCACTTCCACATTTCACTAAAAAAAAAAAGGAAAAAAAACAGAAAAAAAATTCCAACACAGTGCACAACTTACGATTATATGTCATAGAGTGCGCAACTTAACTATTATCGCGAAAATGAACGCTTTCACAAGCCGCCACCGTTTTTATAAATAATTTTCCACCTCAGCGCAAGCTCATTAGTTGAAAAAAACAAAAAGAAAAAAGAAAACCGTCATGTAAATAAGCATTATCTTACTCTTTTCGACAGCGTTTGAAAGTTATGCCAATTTGAGAGAAAAAAAGAACAAAACAAAACAAAATAAAAAAAAATCAAAACAAAAAAAAAAACTAAAAATGTTGGTTTCGTTGAAATTGGTAAATTTAAAATACGTATCAATTAGAATATCGTTCATATGATACACGCAAGATTTTTTTTTTGTTTATAATTATTTACAATTTCAAAAAAGTAAAGCTTAGAGAGAAAAAAAAATGGTAAAATCATTTTCCATTTGAAGCGAACCGAGAAAGAAAAAAATTGATTTTGTAAAGTCCTTAAAATTTTTCTAAATTTTCTTTCGATGAATTTTTTCAACCTTACCAGGGGTTTTTGTAGTTCATGATTTGTCTAAAAGTGATTTGATGTGAATTTTTGGTAAAATGAATGGAATAAGGAAGGTAATTTGTGCGATTTCATATTCCAAAGTGCCTCCTGGCGCAGAATTTCAATCACTTCGAAAGCCCAAAAATCGATCATTTTTCACAAATATTCTCTTCTAAAGACATTTTCAAGGTTTTCATCATTCAAAATTTTCCAAATTCCACCAGAATTTCGAAATGAAGCATCCAAAAGTTCATCTCAGACTCAAATGAATTTTGAGTAAATAAAAAAAAAAATGGAAGTTCAAAAATGTGCAAAATTTTGTCTTGTAATCACAGTGTGTATCAAACCACCAAAACACTCGAGCTCGGTACCTCCAAAATGGAAAAACGGCGAAGAAAAGAACGTTACATAAATTCAATTTATGTCATTACGTACAATAAAAATCTTCCCTCGAGGGGATAAAAAAAGAATAAAAAGAAAAAACAGAACAAGGATATCCTAAACCTCGGCAAAAATATATGGCAACCTGAATAAGAGGCATCGAATACTAAAAAATTCACTACATTTTCGATTTTCAGGACACAAAAAAACCATAATAGTACACAGAAGAGAAGGATAAGACGAAGACAGACGCGCTAGGCGAAAATACAAATTATACAGGGGGGGAAAAAATAGATAGGTATATAAATACATCGTATAAGATATAGAGAGAAATAAATCAAACAAAAGAGAGAAAAAGAGAGAGATAAAGAAGGTACATACACTACCTATACAAATACATAATATAGTAATGAGGGAAACACACACACAAATTATACATCTTAAATTCTAGTTATACGAAACGTTACAATCAAATTTGTGGGAAGGGGGGTAGACAAAAACACAATATCTTATGAGAGAATCAAAATCGCGAAAAATTAAAAAGAAAAAAATTTGTTAACATAAATACTCGCTGCGATCCGCTCCGTAGAAGGCAAAAAAAAAAAAAAAAAAAAGGAAAAAAAAACACATTACAAAAAAAAAAAAAAAAAAAAAAAAGGAAAAAAATACACATTACAACAAAAGAAATAAAGAAGAGAAATAATCGATAAAAACGAGGGAGTCTGGATCCCGGAGCTTAGATCCCGTGTGCGGCGTTTCATTTTACACCATTTAAATTAAATGCTACGATTCTAGCGAAGCGATTAGATTATGATAGACGACGATTTCATTCAGCATGGAAGAATGGCCGCAGGAAAAAGGAGACGAGCTAGGAGCCGGTTGCGATGTTTGGGCGGTGGCCTGAAGTAGTATGCTTTCATCCATGGACCACTCGTCGAAATGGGACGATGGTAAATTATCCCTGAGGCGGTCGGCGGCGGTAAGGCAACAGCTAAGGGTATCGGACGAGTCGCCGCAGCCGCGTCTTTTCTTCGTCAACGATTCTACAGGTGTGTCGATATCTACAACGTTGACGTCTTCGTCTTCGTCTTCGTCGAGTGGCGATATCCTGCGGGGCGTGGGCGGTAAATAGAATTGACTTAGAACGTCGCATTCCTCTTCGAGCGTCTCGTCGATCGACCTCTTGCGTCCTTTCGAAATGGACCGGTCGACGGGGAATGTCAGATCGGAAATCGCCTCGTCGCAGTCTAGGCAATCGTTACCGTATTTCGAGCACGTTTTACCGTCCGGCAAATTCGTTATGTCCAGCAGCTGATCGGACGTTCGACTGCTCAGCGAACCGCCGAGGTAATCGTTTTTCAGGTTTTCTTCCTGTTTCACTAAAAAGTCGCTGGTCAAGCCGAAGCATTTGTTTTGCGACGCCAGACTCGAAGTAATTTGACTCTTCTGCGATTTCTCTTCTTTGGCTTCGCGCTGCAAACGTTTCACCGTATTGTTGATGAGCACGGAGCGCCTTAACGAGCTCTCCGGATCTTCGATACGTTTCAACTTGTTCATCGATAGCTTCAATACTTTTCGCCTTTCCTCTTTTTGGCGATATTTGGCGCTGATCATGGTGGGCCGCGAACTAGGCAGGCCGTAGTTTCGACTGCCGTATAAGTCTTGCATATCGTCGTCTAAGCTATTCGCGCTGCTGGTGCAACTACTGTTATTACTACTTTTGGCCGTCGTCGTCGTCGTCGAACCAGTGCCGCACAGATCGTCCGTCGTTGAGAGGCCGCAGCAGTCGTCCGTGTTGCAGCTACTGTTGGTCGTCAATTTCATACTGCTGGCGTTGTCGTCGTCGCTCTCCTCTACCATCGAAGTAATACTAATTGATAAGTCTTTGCTGTCGTCTAGGTCGTCACCGCAGCATTTAACGTCGCCGCTCGTCGTCGAACAGTCCATCGACTCTACGCCAAATAACTCTTCCGTTTTCATGGCCGCGCCGTGAGCATTACCATCAACTTTGAACTTTTCTTCTGTAACAAAAAAAATAAAGAAGATTCTTTAGTTTTTGAATATCAAAAACCTCAAAAACGTCATAAATTACCAAAAAAAAAAAAAAATCCAAAAATTATTCAAGACCGTCGAAAATTTGTAAGAATTCGAAACATAACCAAAAAATGTCAAAAAAAAAATTGAATCCAAAAATGCATAAAAATATTCAAAAAATTTCATAAGTATAAGCCAAAAAATCCTGGACTAGAATGCAACTCAAAAATTCTAAAAATTATCTCAAGACTCCCAAAAATATTCAAAGTAACCACAAAAATCCCAAAAATGATGCACAAATTTCAAAAATTTCAACTGAACCCAGAACTGCTTTCTTGAAATTCCAAAAATAATCAAAAAGCTCAAAGTAACTCAAAATAATTCCAAAATTGCACACCAATACGAAAAATCACCCAAAATTCCAAAAAAAAAATTCTCAAAAATTGTCATTGAATCCAAAAAATACATGAAAACATCCCAAAATATTAAAAATCTCAAAAGTAACTCAAAATATCCCAATGGTACTCAGAAATCCCAAAAATCTCAAAAACTCCCAAAAGTCCCCAAAAATTACTTCAAACTCCCACAATAACCACAATTGAGCCCAAATGTTTACCTACTTCCAAAACATGCAAAAATCAGTGAAGTGAAATTTGTAAAAAATTTCTCAAGAGCCGACCACCAAATCTAGGTTAAGTACAAACTCGACTCATTTTCTTTATCCTCTTGCCCTTTTAAAACCCTCTCAAATTGATAGAACTCAACTAAGCGAATACACAAAATCAATAGCCCAAAAAATGGCATCATACCGAGACAAATCGTATTTCTTCGGAGCTCGAAGACGATGCGAAAAGCAACAAAAAAAAAAAAAAGAGGAAAAATAATAAGAAACCCTTCTTAAATAAAAATATTTCATTCGTCTCAAGTGCTCGTCCCGTCATCAGACGCCGTACACCCCCTCTTCCCATCCTTAAGTAGTGCACCCGCTCTTGCCGGCACGCTTTTTTGGCGGCCAACGACGCGCATGCGCAGTACCCTCGAATAAATCGTTGGCGAACCGACGCCTTGGAAAAGGCACCGAAAAAGTACGTCGCATAGTATACATTTTACACCGGAGATTAATGACCTTAAAGCAGCGAGTAAATTCGTCGACGTTTTACCATCGCGTTTACACGTATAATTTCATCCCCCTTCGTCTCTCCTCCCAAGTATCCCGGGGGAGGAGAAAAAAAAACACGACGACGAATACGCATCGTCGAATGAAAAAGGAAAAAAAACCTCTGTTATATCGCGTGATACAGTTTATCATCGATTTTATCATTGTCGACTGTGTGTTTCGCTTACTTATTGATACGGTTTACCCGACCACCCAACTGGCGAAACTTTTACTGCTCGGTCCACCCAGCCCTTTTGTCAGATCCGACCGAGAAAAGCTATAGATTCATAAACACCTCTGTGTATATAGAGTCGAGCGTGGTTATAGTTTAAAAACTTTTCCATTTATCCGGATTACCTCGACATACCAAAACGCAGGGCATACGAACAGCAGGCGTACAACCCTTCAGCGCTCTTGCCTGCTGCGATATTTTGCGCGTTCACACACCTACGGAATAGCTCTACAACTCTACACATATAGCTACCTATATGTGGCTTATTGCGTTTCTCGAGGTAGTTCCCATATTAGCTAAATTGAGAGAGGTACTTCGATTCGTCGTCGTGTGCTTATCCATAAACCACACCGAAGGGCTCCCTCTTCATCTCCATACACTTTGGCTTCTATTCTCTTTGAGCTAGTTAATGAGCCAAGTACATTGCACGATAGGCAAAGACGTATGCATACGTGTTCAGAGATATTGAAATTGTCGCCGATTCGTTGGAATTCTCCTACCACTCGGCACATACCTACTCGTCGCTCAGACAAAATCGATAGTTAATATGGTAAAAGGATGAAAGGTACGATGATGTTGCGTCTAATAAAATATACATTACAAAGTCGCACGATAGATTATCAAAATATCGCCTCGTGTGTCTCTTTTCTCATTGACGAATTTTGAGGTGGGAAAGGAGAAGGTGAAAAATATGAGTATAAAATTGAAAACATCTGGAATGTGAAAATTTAATCGTTCGTACGACCCTTACAAGATGAGTGATCCTAAACAAAGAGGAGGTTCAGGTGCCCGACGAATGAATCGAGCTAGAGTGAGAGGCGCTCGAAATCACACACGCGAATTTAAATAAAAGGGAAATACCATCAAACGGTACGCTATAATTTCGTATTGCAGCCAAACATAGAGATTTGTTGCGGAGAGCAGCGACGATGGAGCATCCGAAGAACGGTATGCGAACTCCCCTGCGTCGCGCTTCCAATACCTACACGGGTCAAATTAAACGGCTCGTCTTCGTCGTCGGTGCGAAACCATACAACTGCGTGTGCAGATTTTACGAACCCCTCGAACACCGCTCCGACAACCCACTACCTATAGCTACTCGTCGTTGCATATACGCAACAGCACAACGCAAACTTTTGCTCGGACTTCCCCTGTCCCCCTTCATATAAGCGGGCACCTCGTCGCTCATATCCCAAACACCAATTTCAGTTCAGTTGTGTTCATTCCCTCATGAATAAACCATGAACACTTTATAAAACGTTCTGCTTTTTCTTTAATGTTTTCTGCTGCTCGTGTACCCGTCGGCACGCGCGGGCGCAGGGTCGCATATCTCTTCACTCTGTCGACTATTATACGAAGCTTTCGCTCCGTCTTTCTCCTGCTCGCGTTCCCCAGATACGGCTGTATGATCTTTTCCCTTTTGGTCGGCGTCAACCCTCTCTTCTCTGCATTCGCGCCGTCGAGTATTATTCGATACTCCTCCTCGGCTACTTCGTCTTTCGTTCGAGCGCTCGCTGCTAAATGCCTAACGTGTAGTAGTTCGATGTAATGCGACCTGGTGGCGGTAGTTATATCGCAAATGTCGTATGCTTTTGCGCGCCGCTTTAGCCTTTTTTTTTACGAGTAGGTATCCACCCTTGCCCGTTTGTAAACAGCGTGGCTGCGTGGGAATATTACGAAATTTCCTCTCGATACGTTCGTTATGTATACGCAATTGTGGTCAAATTATTTCTACGTATAAAAGTAGGTACTCTCTCAACATCGCTACAAAAATACCAACACTTTCACAAAACGTCGCGTTAAAGTATTAATACGTGGACGGATCGAAAGACCTTTTTACGTCGAAGGGCACACCGGTATTTACTCGTACCCCTTACATATTTTCAATTGTTACAGGTGTAACTGTATACCTACCTACGTCATAGTGCATAGGCCAGGTATTGTGTACTACGTTGCTGTAGTAGACGTAGGTGTTTCTATTTTTAAGAAACTTTAGTACGGTGCACGAGAATACGTGGGTGTGCCACTATGCCTTTCCGTACGGGGGCGGAAATTCCGAATGAGGATTCCTTATGAAAACTAGAAAGGGATTTGAGATGTTTAAATGCCACCACAGCATAAGCAGGTGGGTGGACGATTTATTGTAGAGAAATTTCGCGAGCTTTTATTATAGAGATGCAGCGTGAGGGTTTTTTCCTGCTCGATTAGGCCAATCAAAGTCAAAACATTTTGGATGTGTGGGTAGACGGATGGATAAAAATTTCAGGTCGGTTTTTTACGTGAACGTTCTTTCTCAAATTGCTGTTCGAGCCTATAGAGCAATGGAATAGGAGGATTTATAATTTTTTACCGTTGTTGGCAGGGTTTGAAGAATTGTTCATTGGCAAAATTTTACAAAATCTGCTTCTGAATTTTTCTTAAAAAATTCCGTTTTCAACAAAAATTTTACATTTATTTTTTTAAACAAAATTCCAGAAACCTCATCTTGCAGTTCAATTAATTTTTTGAGCTGAAATTCAAAAAATCAAGGTCTTCAAATGTTATAAAGAATGATAAAAACTAATGACAAAAATGAGGGGAAAAAGTCAAAAAATTCAAAAAATTCAACCGTTTTGAAAAAAAAAAAAAAAAATTAAAAATTTTCATAAAACGAAACTTGTTCAAAAATTTTGAGAATACATTTTTTTTCAATAAAAAATCAAAACAAGAATTATCAAAAAAAGATTCCCCACCAAAAAAAAAAATTGAAATTTTACTTTTGAAAAAATTTGAAAATTTACTTTTGAAAAAATTTTATAAATTAAAAAATGAATTTCAAAAAAAGCTATGACTTCAAAAATTCCAGTGGAAAAACTTATGATAAAATTTTTTTAAAACTCCTCAAAAAACAGTTTTTTAAATGCCTAAAAAAATATAAATGAATTATTTGAATTTTGAATTTCTTTCAAATTCCTCAAAAAATCTGAAAACTTGCTCCCCTAAAAATTCAAAACTCATAATTTTGGTAAATACCAGTTTTTGTGCTGAAAAAAATAAATCGAATTTGCCACCGAAAAAACACTCCCTTCGATAATCGACCCCAAATCCCACCTAAAAATCAATCCCCCTGAAAAATCATGCCAAAAAACCGTACACCCCAAAACCTACGGCGAAACTTCGCACAATGTGTTCCGCCTACGAAACCTTAGTCTGCAACCCATCGTACGTAATCGGATAACGTAACACCGTAGGCGCACCGCACCGCGCCGCGTCCCCTCACACCGCTCGGTCGCGTCATCAATTACCTCCTCTGCCGGCAATTGAACCGATAACACAGTTACCATTTCTCCCACCTGCGAGTCTCGGTGCGCTACCACCGCTTATACGAGTACATTCAGTTCGTGAACTCTCTCCGGAGTTCCTTGTGTACTGTGCACCGCTCAGCTCGCCGCACCGCACACCTTGCTCGAAAATTTACCGTCATTTTGCCACTTTCGTGAACTGCTGGTAGCTGCGAAGACCCATCGAACTCCGCGAGGCGTAATTACCTCACGTGGTACACATACAACCGTTTCAATTCATGGAAAAAGATGTCGAAGTAACGAGGGTGTTTCATTTTCCAAAAATTAAACTCGTTTTAATATTTAATTCTAAAATTCTGTACACAGAACGTATAGGCGGTATCGTGAAACCCGTCGAGGAGATCTTGTTACGTACAATTACACGGCGCATTAATTCACCCCCTTCTTCATTTTCCGGAGCCGAGCACCACCGCATCGTGTCGCCGAGACGATTAATTCGCGACGTCGACGAAGCTCGACTCGAGCAAAGAAAAAATTGCTCCGAAAAAGGCGCGTACGCTACAGGAGTTAGTGTAGTCGGAGCGACGAAAACGAAATCAAATTATGGAACACGTTGACGATGAACATGGCGCCTTGTTATCGTCTCGTTTTCTCGCCTAAATACCGCACACGCGTTATTTATTTTCTTAATCAAGCTCCGCAGCCGACGAGATCGTTTACACTAAATAGTTCTCGCATCCCTTCTTCCCCTTTTTTCCCCCCTTTCACCGACGACGACGACGACGTTCCTAAAAAGCGTTGAAAATTAACTCTTAACCCTACGGGTAGCTCGAGCTGCACGTTGCTTTTTAAAGCGATATCAACGTAATTTAGAAGTAGGTATGCGTATCAGATCGACTTCCTTCCTCCCCTTTTACACAGTCTACGAATCCTTACAGCAAATATACCTACCTTCCGTTGTTATCGTTTTCGTTGGACGAAAACAGGTATCAATATTATCAGAACCATATTGTTTCCAATGGTTCGTCGTGGGTCTTTCCATTGGAAGTGAAAAAAAGCACCACTGTCACATCTTCTTTCGGTCTAGAAACCGAGGAATTTCCACGCCAGCTCATCCAGCCTGTCCTCTCAGCACTGATTTTAGGGTTACTTCGCAGCGAAATATACAATTCTATCGGTCGTTTAAAAATTAAACCATAACGTCGAATACGTGACTGCACCGTTGATATGCCTTTCACCATGCAGTCTGCTTTGGCTCTTGCTTACCTCCTTCTATAAACTGGCAACTAAAGCGAACCCCCCATAAAGACCGCAACACCGCACACAGATAGCAGGCCGACTCTTCGCTGATATAACCTATTATGGCTTTGGGAATACCTAAAAACCGAACTATACCAATCGTCCTGGTGCTCTTCGCACGTTTCAACACTCGAGGTTCGGGGTCATCGTTGCTTTACGCTATGTAATCGTTAAAATCAAATTATCTCCAGTTACAAAGCAGCGGTCACCACATGTGTGAGGACTCATACTGCTTGATCCCTTGTCAAGGAGGTTACAGGTTATGCCTCAGAATTGGCAGTGTTTATAAGGAATTTAGTATTCGCTGATTGATGATTCAATTTAACCGAATCGAAAACAATTATATTGAAAATTGATACGACCTCGCCGCCTCTCCATTCATAATTCGCGTAAATTTTTCAAAACCTAAATAAACAGTCTACAGCACTTCATTTGATGTGAAAAAAGCAGGAAAAAACGATACAACAAAAGATTTACACGTTAAATAAACGTTTGGCAAGAAGCCAACCTATTGCGGCCAACGTTCTTGGACCAAGTGTCCGCTCCTCCTTGCCCTCTTCTACTCGACGCGAGAGTATGATGCCACTTAGTCGCGTTACCGTAACACATCGTCGGTTAATTCGACGCGCCGTCCGAATAACAATTTTCGAATAATCTCTCGAATATGTTAACCCGATTACCGGATCTCGTCGCTCGTATTGTCTGTAAAAACGTCATCGTCGTCTCAGTCGTCACATCGCACAGATCTGTGAGATGATATCTTTCATCGTGGCCACATATCTTCGCACCTACATTCCCAGTATCGTTCGAGTTGCCTGCTGCTAATAGCTCTGTAGGTACGTGTAATAATCCGTCTCTTTCGGCGGCGTAAATATTTCGTCGCTGGTACGTTTAATTCAACTCCTTTCTATTCTCATTTGTTTTCTTATACTACGTCTGCGGTGCGTGCTTTCATCGACATACGAGTACTATATTATGTAGCTCGAGCGCCAACTCTCCACACACATCACAAAGTAGGTAGGAAGGAGGCGGGAAAAAAAAGAAAGCTAACACGCCGACTCGAGCGAACATTTTATAAATCTATTTGCCACACATCGTACCGCTTGCATCCTCTATAACAGTCACTTCTCAAACTCTACCCGTTCTCTTGTCCAAATATCCTTTCTTCTCGCGGCAATATTCCCTTAAGCGATGGCAAAAGTATAATAAAACATCCCTTTGGATACCAACGCAGCAGTTTGAAGCCTCTCTCGTCCTTCCCAACACTCACACCAATCACCACACTACGACGACCAATCGTATCCGAGAAATATTACCTCTCTTCTTACATGTACGTATAGTACACGAGTATAAAGTTAAAAAACAGCTCTTTTCTCTCCGCTTCGACCGATGTCTCGCTTCTTTTACGCGTATATTAACCGAGCAACGACCAACAACGAACCGAAGTGGGAAAAAAAGTCAAAAGACTAGCACATGATTAATGGTGTTTACACACTTGACGGCTATACTGTTCGTCGTCCTTGTCGTTGCTCGTATTTCTCCCAAAACAGGCTGATCGTCAACTCGGCTCACCTCGTACGCACCGAGCCGCTGCCCCACTAAGGACTTACCGCCATTCACGCCGAGCCCGAATTTCTTCTTATAAAGGTGTACCTCTATCTACCCCCCTCTGATGACGATGACAATACGAGCATTTCTTTTTCTCCTTCGACGGCGTTTTTTCCCTTGTTTCTTTTTTTCTTTTCTTTTTTATCGTGCACACGTTTTCTTATAATCTGGAAACCATCCTTGAGTGTTCGATGGGGTGTTTTTTTCTCTTTTCTGCTCTGTTTGGATCTTGGTCTCCTACCGAGAGTTTATTTTTTTTTTGTTCGTGTAATTTGAAGGAATCCGGTCTTGGGGTTGTGAGGGTAGTTTGTACGTATGGATTCTCAATATTGGTCGAGGGTGAATTACAGTTGATTTTATTAATTTTTAGTGCTCTTTTTATGTCGTCTTGTAGAGGATTTTTGGAACGAAAAAAACTGATTTTCAAGAATCGATTATGGGCAGAAATGGAAGAAATGTTAATTTTTTTGAAAATCGACAATATGTCGACAAATATTGATTGTTTGAGAAAACTGACGATTTTTGGGATAAAAAATGACGAACATCGATGTCTGAAAATCGAATTTCATCATTTTTTTTTTTCGAATCGACGCGAACCAATTTTTCGAAAATTGGCAAGATCCATTTTGTATCATTAATATTAAATTGATTTTTGTAGTTGAGGAAAAATCGAGTTTCAGGACATTTTCAAAAACTTTATTCTTCAAAAAATTATTCTGACAACTTTTTTTTTCAGTTCAAAAATTCTGTAACTCAATTCTACTCCTTTCACTCCCTTCATCTCTGTAGCCACGCGACACTTCAGCAAATTCATTTCCTCAATTTGTCGCATTTAAACACCACTCTATAGCTGCATTTCCGGCTTCCTCTTTTCCTCGAGCTTCATCGTCGTTTCCTCGTGCGAGCCCTTGAAACACCGAACTACATACATTCACAATTCAATTCACCTCAAGAGTGGTTTTTCTTCATTTTTTTTAGCCGCTCGTTACGTACTCATTATCGTAACCCAAACCAAACACGTCGAACGGTAACCGTACACTCAAGGCCGTCGTCGTGCGTTCCTTCACCGCGAACACCGACCGATAGCGAGCGAGCGAGCGAGTGGCTTGAAAAACGACGCAAGCACATATATTTTTCGCTAATTCCCAAACAGAGTGAAGGAACGAGCGGCACCTGTTTTCGACACCGTGTTTCGCCCTTCTACGCGAGTAAATATATATCGAAAAACAACTTCAAATGCGAACTTATACTCTCGGGTAACGGACTAATTAAAACTTTTACTAAACACGGCGGTCGTGATGGCAGAAAGAGACGACTAAAAGTACAAGTGCGAACTTCCCACCTCTATATACGTGTACAAAATTACGCTGCTCGCTTTGCCTTCGCATTTGATGGACGAATATCTGCTGAAGAGTCGTGACGTCGCGTCGGATCGAGGCCGCGACTTCTCCATTAGAAAGTATCCGCACTTCGGGTGATATGATAGGTGATACGAGACGGGCGGCGGTTTGGCCAAAAAAAAAAAAGGAAAGACGCGCGAGCTGTTGCGGATTACATGACTCGGCCAAGTACATGATGGTGCCTCTTCTTCGACGCGCACATCAAGCATATTGCGTATAAAGAAGAGAATGTAGGTACTATGGTCGAAGACCGACTCGTCGGCGATGTTTCGCGCTGCCATAATCATATCTGTGTGCAGAGAGGTATGTACAGCGAGGAGCATTCCACGCATCGATGATTCTATGTGTATACTCGTCGCTGTTCATTCTGTGGCGGCGCTCGTGCCACAGGCGGTAGTACGGGCGCTCATCGCGATACACATTTCAAAACACCTCTCGACGACCGATTTACGTCTCGATAAAAAATACATCAATTGCGATACGAAAGGTGGGAGAGGTTGGGCAGCACGACTACTAATGGCGGCGTCTATCTAATCTACGTATATGTTATGTTGTAGCATGTACGGTCGTATACGTATTTCACGGTCAAAAAAATTTCGAGGACGAATCGTCACCGGGCTCACTAGTCAGTGTCATCGTTAGCGCCATGATTACTTCATTGCGACCGGTGGTGCTCGCTGTGCTTCTTCTAAGCCAACTGCGGAGGTCTGTTTTACAATTAGTTATCAATTTACTCGACCGTAATGATGGTACATGCAGAAAAATCAAGAAAAAAAAAATTGTCGTAGGCTCGAGCATATGTCATTAATTCCGCGACTGATTCGCATCCAATGCCACACTTTCTTCTTTCGCAACGATGCTCAACTCAAACCATCGCAGCAGCGTATGCAGATGTACGTACGTACATTCGAAAATCTCTTCTCTATACGTCACACCAGCGCAACCAGTTCATCGTTCTGTAGGTACCTTTCAATGCGGCGGCTCGCTAATTAAAAGAGGAAAAATAAACATCGCCGCGTATCCCCATCTCCCGCGTATTACACCAATTCGAACACGCACACGGTGATTTTCACATCACCGGAACAACATTTCATCGTCAAAGTCCGTTATTCGGAGGCTGGCATCGCTACAGCCGATAAATCGAACTGCCATTGGTCGAATTCTCCATTCGAGCTGGTACACGCGACAATAAGTCATCCACACTACACGCGATCGTCCTAGGTTAATGAAAATTTTTCGCGTCCACTCTACCTATATGTATGTAACGTGAACGTGAAAATTAGCTCTAAACTGAGGCGACAAATTTTAATTGGCCGAATAAAGCCGAGAGACGCGACGGCGGCTAGAGATAAAACGATTTGTAATTACGATAACGGACGAATTATTATGCGTACAGCCGACGGCCGTACCGAAAAACCGATAACATTGCCAAGGCAAACCGCAAAACTAAAAACCGCTAAAAGCGTCCGGCAGCGGTGGCTAGAAACAGTGTTACCGCGCGCGCGTTCGCTGTCATCGACGTGCTTTGCGTGGCTAATTTTGCTTTCTCGCGTCACTTCGTCGAGATGGCGGCAGTTCTCCCGGGAGAATAGAATCCGAATTATTGCGGCCAATTTTTCAATTTTTCATCGGGTGTTACAAATTCATAAGGCCCCATTTTTTTTTTTTTTCAAATTTCCAAACGATGATAAGTCAGTGGCAATGCCCCCTTTGAGAGAAGCAAAAATCATTATGTAGACCAACTTCGTATCTGCTCATCAAAAAAAGTTATACCTACTTCAAGTTGACTATATAATAAAAAAAATCCTTTATTTCTACATGAACACGCCCATTTCCTATTCCCTTGAAGAAATTGAAAGACCGCACTTATAAAACCCTATTTTACGATTATCGTGCGGGGCAACCGCATGGACAAATCGTTTTGACATTTTTTTCATTTTTCTGAAAAAGTTTACTGTTCAAAAAAAAAAATTATCAAAAATCCAAAATTTTGAAAAATTACAAAATGGCAATAAGTTATTGTCAATGCCCTGCTTGAAAGCAACAAAAAACATAATAAGCACGAACTTCGTACCTGCCTCTAAAAAAAAGTTAAATCGATTTCAAGTCGGCTGTTCATAAAAAAAAATAATCATTTTTATTAAAACATCTATTTCTCATTCCCTTGAAGAGATAAGAAAACGACACAAATAACTTTAATTGCTCCTCTCAAACAGGGCTTACACCTGGACCAACCAAATTATAAAAATTTCAATTTTTCCAAGAATATGAATTTTTGGCAGCAAAAAAAATTAACCGAAAATCCATCAATACGATCTGTAGCTGCCGTACAACCTTTCAACTGGCGATCATTCAACACCTCTCATCTCATTCACCTGCATTGCACCTTCATCCAGTCTCGCGTTTTTAATTAACCTCTTCGTTTTCATCGCAACAAAAGACGGCTCTCTGTATATCCATACAATTCGCGTCGTAAAAATGAAAAAAGAAAAAGAATGAAAAAAAAAAAACAACCGATAACTCCTATCGAGAAGTGGTTCGAAAAAAGAAAGAAATCCCGTTATCTAATAACGTCGTCGTCCAATCGATAAACCGCAAAACAAATACATACACGTTCGCGCTTCTTCTCTTCGTCAATGACCTCAAAAAATTTTTCACATAGCGTATTGAAAAATGTACATTACATATACGTATCGGATCAGTAGTGCGGATGCCGGGGGGGGGGGGCAATAGTGCGAAAGGCAGTCGTGAAAAAATAAATAATACTCGTGAAAGCGCGCTTTCGCCTTGTTCTCCTCTCTGCACTGTTCTTCTCTTTCTTGGATTTGATACTGTTTTGATTCCCATATAAGATGTCTTTTCTTATATTTTTTTTTTTCAAAAAAAGAAAAAAAAGAAAAAGAAAATCAAAGGTCTTCATTTCCTCTTCCTGCTTCAACTTCAACGACTTAATCAAAACCTATTACATTCAACTGTCGCATTAGGAACATGATTCCTCTATTACACGGTGTCTCTGCGGCGAAACACTTCTGTCGCGAGTAACACCACAAGTTAGTTCTCAGCTCACCCGCACGATAGCGCTGCTATACCAATTTCTGTTCTAAACTCGTGTTTCTCATCTGTTATCATTTTTTTCACACCGTTTAATCGACGATAGATTTTTCCCATCTTCAACAGCGTGATTTTACGTGTCGATATTCTTCAAAAAAATTTTTAACGTGAAGAGGCGCCCAACGTGGGGCTTCTTCTAAGAAAATTCACTACACACGAAAGGTTTCCGCTAAAACCAGACGAGTTCTTCGAAACTTTTCGTCCGATTTTCACTTGTGCGTAATTTTTTTTTCACGTTGCGTAATTATTATGGCGTTTGTTGCGAAACATTTTGATGTTAAATTCGAATTTTACGCGCCTCCGCAATTCGACTTGCGAGATATTTTCGACGATTTGCGAGAACGTTCTGTCCTTTATTTAGAGCTAAATGGGATTTATTGTTTCGAATTTTTGAGGTTTCAAATTTCGCTCGAGCCGGCGAGGAATGAGTATTGCGCAATATTTACGATATTGGGCGAGATAAGTTTTCGACGAGCTTCGATTTTCGATACTTAACGACGACTGAGCTGTTCTAGAAAAATCGAAGAAATGAACCAAAGTGACGACCAAGTTGGAAAAAATACCTACAACATTCGCTGTCATTATTTTCCATAATTTTTTAGCAACAGAGAAAAAATTTCCGAGTCATTTTTTCGGACTCTACGAATGCAAAAAAATGATTGGTCCGCAATTCTCATTTTTAAAAAAATAATCACATCATCGCGCATAATTCCGTTCACATTTTTAGCAACACTACAATCACCAATAATTTCTAAAATTACATTTAAAAATCTACCTACAACGACCGAAAACCAATGCTTCAAAAAAATCCAATTTTTCTAAAAAAAAAACACTCCATTCCCCAGACTACAATATCGCACTCGTACACTTTCGGCACATTTTAGTTTTATAAAAAAATCCGCCCTCTCGAACGCGTAACTTTCGAGAGGAAAAAAAACACACAAAACGACAAAAATCAACTTTTAAAAAGTCTCACCTTTCGTAACAGCGTTGAAGAAAAAAAAAAAGTATAATTTAAAAGGTAAAAAGTTTTCTCGTGTGTAGCGGAATTTTTATCCGTTTCACTTTCACCTGTAATACTAAATCATGTAAAAGTTTTCTTTCGCTGTATTTCGCGCACTATCGCTTCGTCGCATAAATATCTACTTCGAATCCAACCAAATAGGCAATAAAATATATTACGATCACTTCCAAGATATGGTAAATATTTTTCAAAAAATATTTCGATTTTTAATTTTCAATTTATTCGCGAAACTTCACCATAAACGCGAAAAATAATTATCAAAAAATTCAATTACCTTTAACTATCGCCTTATGGGTCATTCTAAAATAATCATTCGATAATACAAATTTGATACTGTCGTATCTTTGACTATGGTCGTGCAAACTATCCAACATCTTCGTCATAACTGGTCATTTTTTTCACACACAAACACTATTAAAAAATCTTTATCACTTTGCTCAATATATAATCTCAAAAAACCGATAAAAAATCGCGCAAAAAATTCTCGATTTTGTTTTTAAAAAAATTCTACATCCGCAAAATATTATTCGATCGCTTATTAGTGCATTAATAAAATACAATTATTTTATATTACACGTATAATATACGTATCACATACACAATATCCACAACCGAAAGCGATCCAATTACGTAATTACAACAGAAACGTTCTCAAGGCGAACTGCACGTGCGATCGCCACAGTAGACTCGATAGAACTGGCGGCCTACAATTTAACGCTAAAACGCGCGCTACGTTTAATCGTAACATATCGTCTCGACCCGCACCGTTCCCCGCCCGCGCCAGTACCATCGGTCGAACGATTCGTTCGCGAACGCGAACGTGCCTGTGCCCCCATCGCCCAGCCTCTCCCACTCCTGCTGCAGGCCACAGTATACGCGAGTCGCAGTCGCGCGTCCTTTCTATGTACCACCAGCGCTTTAATAATAATAATAATATACACACACACACACGAGGAAAAAAATTCTTTCAATACTTGATTGTCGTTGGGTTGTGTGCGCGTGTATGCGTTGTTAATGGCATTCAACGTGTACGTCGTATTTCGCGCGACCGTCCACGTCTCCTGTCCTCCTGCGTGCATACTCGTAACGCCTGTTACACAACGTCTGCATCGCGACGAACGCAGTACGGAAGGACCGGCCGCGACGACGGACGCCGGCGGGGGCGCGAATCTCGACCACGGATCGGACGATGCACCGATGAGTAGCCCTGATAGCGGAGTTAATCGCCCTCGTCACCGGTTTTCGCGCGGTGAAATTATAAAATTAGAAAAGAAATTGGGATATCCTACGAATATCCTTTCTCTTATCATCAGTGGAAAAATTCAGGATGGTGAATTGGTGATATCCCCAAAATCTCGAGCTTAGATGAACTGATAGAATGCTCTGAAATCTTAACGCATATGCGCTTTGGAACAGTATCAAAAATCCTGGAAATTTATACACGCCCAGTATGAAAAAAAACTTATCGAAATCTCTCAGTTTTTTTCTGATGTGATTTTTCTCCTTAATTCGATGAATCCTCATTATTCCTTTTCACAAGTCATTCACAACTTGGAAAATAATGGTTTTTTGAGAAATACCCTAGAAAATTAAGGATTAGTCTTCTCAATATGAACTGGTCCCACAAAATGTGGGTAGTGACTTACTCGAATACTTTTCTTATTGTGAGAAAATATGAGGATGAAAATTTGTTACTCACCTAGAACAGAAAGACAAAACACATCCAAGATTAGTCAACATCTTTATCTAAATCCAAAAGTATTACTACATTTTTAATGCAAATTGCTTAATTTTTTAGGCTGGACATTTCCAATAATTTTACGATGTAAACACAGTGTAAGATGCCTCGAAACCAAGATTTCCCGGACATGCCATCATGATCCTCAGCAGCCAAATCCTGCAAAACGTACCACCAATGATTGGTGTCAATGGTGAGAAATCATTCCTATCAGTATTTTTGACACAACCACTCTCTGGTTTCTTTCTTCAGTCTTTCACCACTTCTCTCAACTCCTAGAACCTCTTGCACCAAGTTCGTGGATAACTTTTGAACACAGGTATTTCACCACGATCGCCACCACACTTGGCCATATTGCGAAACTCAGCTCGATAACAATAAGAACGTCGACATGTTAGGGCCTGGCAATGGCGAGAGGTGGATAACGCGTAAACCGTTACTCTACGCGTATTCGCCATCTATGTATTCTATACTCTCGAAGAACACACCATGGCGTTGGTGTGTCTCGCCGAGGCGACCACAGCAGAGAACTCGCAAATCCAATGCCCGAGCCACACACACACACAAACACACATCCGAGGCGAATAAATTAATCCGCGCCGATCTCCTCTCGCTCTGCACTCTCCGAACGTCATGACTCCGCATACTTGGAACATTTTGTACGTGTTTTTCATTCTGTCTCATTCTCGCGCAACACGAGCGCACATTTTTACCTCGCCATCGTTTCGAGGAAACGAATACCGAGAGTAAAAAAATAAAGTTCAACACTACACCGAAGCGGCGAGGAGCTTTTTTTTCTGCGCACACTTGCATTTGTGTAGCGGTTCGCCGATAGGAGCGTTCACCTTATTTGTCACATTACTAGAACAGAAGTCATGTTACAAGTATGTGACACGAGTACAAACAAGTTTATTTAACCATCGTATAGTACGATGACATTAGTATAGGTACTATACGGCGTACACAGGAAAAGAGAACCAGCGCAAATAAAGCGAAAAGAAAAAAAACGTACACGAGGACCTCAACGAGTAACTTGCGACCAGAAATGGTGAAGGGTGAGGAGGGTATAACCGGTAACCTTTTTAACATGCATGGAAATTTCAACCAAACATACAAATAAGTAATGATCGTTCACCAAAACTGTTGACTAGATCGGGTTTTTGGGAAAATTCCGGCTAGAAAATTAGTAAATGGAATTTTCTCGGTATACTTCCTTCTTTTTTTTTTCTTCCACAAGTCCGCGGTAAAATATAAATAAACCGCAATCGATAGTGATTTTTCCAACTCGAACGGTCACAGAAAAACTTGTCAACATTTTAATGATAGCAGATGATATGAAAAAAATATGCAAAATATGTTCTCATAACCGAATGCAATGTGCACATTGTTTGTCTCAAGTTACACTGGGCGCGAGCACAATGCTCAAAAACAGTCTTGACAACACTGATAATTGTGGTTTCCAGTCAAAACACGCTACAATGCACTGGTAGCAACAGGCTCATTCTGTTTAGCTCTGTACATTGACACCATTCGGGTATGGTAAGACAATCGTAAGAGGAGAAAGGAAGGTCGAAGGAAACTGCGAAGAAAATTCCTCGCCGTTATATTTCTCGGATTACGCGACGAAGGGTGCGGATGTCCTTGAGATCAGCTCGACTTGTCGGACTTGCGCGAGATCTTTTGATCTTGCGTAGCCAACCACGTCGTCGTTTCATCATTTAGGTCATAAATCAAAAAATTACTATCATCGGTGTTCGATTTACACTTCGTCAAAGTCGAATGCGAATTGGCATACTTGACATGGCGATGGTGTATCATCTTCATACTCTTTCGGCGTTCGAAAGTCGTAAAAAAAATTATTTTTGTAGAACTGTGGCCTGTGGCTTACGCTATGGGTCGCACTTCTCGACCAATATCGCATAATACGCTTTCGAGAGCCCATTTATCGCCAGTTTTATCATCTAATCACCTTTTTTGCTTATCTAATCGTCGACGCGAGCTTCGCATTACGCTATATCAACGCCAATGTACTCAACAGACGTCTTAATAAGCCGTGTTATCGTCCGATCTGGATTATTTTTACACTTGAATCGTGGTTCGTGGCACAGCGCAAATCCAAATAATCTCCGCAGAATCTAAGTACTCGAATAATGCCACCCATGACACCAGCCAGAAGTTAGAATACGAAAAAGAGAAATGTCACGAGGCGGCCGGAGGGAGAACGAGGGGAATCATTTGCACCAGTCTTAGTACATCTCAATTCGATCGTCGCCATCCACGTCTTCGCTAATTGGCCACCTCTTCGGTGCGAATTTTTCTCCACCACCGATCGACATCATTGTCGTCACCTGCCGCATATGCTCTGGTTAACCAGTGAAAGTACCCGATAACCTGAAACGTTACACGATCGAGCAGCAGGGACGGGCGGCGGTGAGCGTTACGACGGTGACGAGTCTTCGTGACCTCCATAAGCCGCGCGCGGCCACTCGAGATCCTTCACTTTGCCAATAAACGTGTTCACCTGGAGTGAGATTCGATGTCGAGAGCGAGAGACGCGAACGGCACCGAAAACAAATACCACCGCTCTCGTGGCCAGTGCCGAAAATGAAGTCATTCCGCAAGAAGGTCGAAGAGCACATCTTGTACTTACAGTCGCTTCGAGGTTAACTCGCCGTAGAAACATTTATCAAGTTAATTATAAAATTATAAACTGCCGCTACCTTCTTTCTCTTCTCGATATGTACGCGTATAATTTATCGGTCCAGTTCGCAGTTCAACGGCTAAATAAAAATAAAAAAAAATACCGCCGAGGTGCATCTTCTTCGCCTCTCTCCTCAAACTTGCTATGTACTTCCTTCTTTCTCTATACAGGCACTATCTTTCTAATGTAAGTATTTATAGAATAACCATCTCTTATCGCGTTCTTTCTCTCTCTCTTACTCTTCAATTCAGATGCAACGTAAAAGAAAATACGAACACTGGTATTCGTTGCGCGTTTGATTGTACTGTACGTTTTTTCTACTCAATATTTCATATGCACGTTGTTAATTTTCACTCTGTACCATCGTCGAAGTTGCGAATGGCAGCGTATACACGAAGCCACGGTGCTGGCTGGTTGGCGCGCGTCATATTATAAATATTAACGTAGCTTTAACGCGTAAGTGAAATAAATGTTTGCGTGTGTGCCGAGATCAAGTGTGTAAATATTTGTTGTAGTTCGGGTGTGTTTAATTTATTCGCAATACCGCTAATCGTTTTCGTATATAATACTCGGTCACGTTTATATACCATAGTGTTCCTCGACAATGTTGTACCATAGACTACATTACGCGTTATAATGTGTTGGCATTTTGTTGGACAACTTCTTCACAATGGCTCTTGAAGCCTTCACGATTGTCTTCTAATTCGTCAATCGCTCGTATGAAAGCCGCATTCCAATGAGGGAGAACCAAGTGTCTGTTGAAAGGTCATCTTCGCAGGGATTGTGGAAATGAAGAAATAAATTTGTCGACGAGTTGGGAAGAGGAAGTTGGAGAGGGAGGGATCAATAAGTCATTGTTGCACAACTTGACGATTGTTACCCTATACAGTTTTTCAAAGATAATGATTGTTCCAATTTCAGAAAAAAATATTGTTGAAATTTCAAAAAAATTAACAGGTGCAATTAAAAAAAATAATTGTTGCAATGATTTTTGAAACGATTCTTACACCAATTAAATTATTCTTTCATTGACAAAAATTGTTCCAATTTGAAAAAAAAATTGCAGTTTAAAAAAAATAATTGCTGCAATTCAAAGAAAAATATGTGATGAAGTTTTGAAAAATGACTGCTGCAAAAAATAATGATTAATTCAACTCGAAAAAATGTTTGTTGCAATTTGTAGAATAACAATTGTTGCAATTTGTAAAAAAAAAATGATTGTTGCAATTTGTAAAAAAAATGATTGTTGCAATTTTTCTTGAAACAATTGTTGCGTTCAAAAACAATATTCATTGCAATAAACTCAAAAAAGATTGAACAAGATTGTTGCAATTTTTCTTGAAACAATTGCTGCATTCAAAAACAATATTCGCTGCAGTAAACTCAAAAAAAAGGTTCAAATAGATTGTTGCAATTTTTCTTTGAAATGATTCTTGCAATTGAAAAAAATTATTTGTTGTAATTGAGAGAAAAAGATTCCTGCAGCATCAAAAAAATTGATTGCTACACTTCTAAAAAAATTATGTAATTTGAAAAAAAATAATTGATGAAATTTAAAGAACAACAACAACAACACCAACAACTGTTGCAATGAATGCGTCGCAATTTTTTCCTTAAAATTCTTGCAATTGGAAAAGCAAAAGTAGACTCGCGTTGTCAAAAAAGCAATCACTTATTGTGATTTGACGTCAATATTATAGCAATTTGTAAAAAAAGGATTGTTGCAATTTTTAAAAAGAAACAATTTTTGCAATTTTGCTTCAAACAAATTTTTACAACTGGAAAAATCATTTGTTGCGATTAAAAAAATTGCATTATCAAAAGAATCAATATTTGCTGTAAAAAGTCATTCTTCTGATAACAGGCCTTGAACTACAGCATCAGATCTAAAACTCCCCTTCCACCCACCTCCTTCACACTGTGCGTAAAAATCTCAGAAATTACAAACGCACAGTATAATAAATTACATATTGAAAAAAATATATATTGCTGTAGGTACTTACAATAATCGCTGCAATTTAAAAAAATAATTGTTGCAATATGAAAAAATTGTTGTAGCTTTGAAAAAATGTTGATTGCTGCCATTTTCAAAAAAAAAAAAGATAAAGACGATAACTACAAAAAAGTGCTGCAATTCAAAAAAAATTATTCTCTCATTTTTTCGCAATTTTAAAAGTTGAAATGTTTTGATAGCAATTTCTTTCATACTTTTTCAAAAAAAAAAATGTCATTTTCATATCATGAATAACTTCTAAAATTATGTTCAGTCGCAATAATTTTTTTTTTTAAAAGGAAGAACATGAATACCTTCTTATTATCAAATCAATATTATTCATAGATGAAGAAGAAACCTCGAAAATTCATCACATTCTGCGACCCTACATACAACTACCGTTTGCATTTTTGGTACACATCAAGACGGCCATATCAAGTCAACATCGTCTCTCTCACTTAAAAATGATCCCTCATCTCGATACGAAACCCGACCCCGAACCCCTGTTTAGGCCATTGCCTTGGTAGCCCGGAGAACCGCACACATCTCCGGCACATATACCCTGCACAATACCAGACTCCCATTTCTAAACACCTTTTTTCGGGTCATTATTCAGCCATATCTTTTTTTCTTTTTTTTTTTTGTTATTCACCCTCGTTGGACGGATTCCTTCTTGTATCCTTCTTTGGTTTTCCAAGTCTCGTCATAGCCCTTATATTAACTAGTTCACGAGCCTATCTAATACGTGGCTCCCTGCACGTCCATTTACGCACATAAAAGTTTATACTGCGTGTTCCCACCGTGCGTAGTATGCTACTCACAAGTGCTAAACGAACAGCTGATCTTCGGCTGCGTATGCCAACTTTGGCTTCTACGTTGCCATTCGATTCTAATTATTAATTCGACAATGGGTTGCGCTGTGCTGTGCCGGGTATGTACGCTGTATGTGTACGCGACGCGACGCGGTGTGCCATGCCATGTCTGACGCACATTCGTGTATCTACATATTAGTGATTCATACGCAGACTTTTGGCATTAGATATAGGTATAACCGATTGTGGTACCTTAAACCACATTTTTCCTAGTTTCGGTATTTAAAAAAAAAAAATGCAAAATTCAAAAAAATGGTTTTTAGTTATAAGATGACTAATCCAACATTATCTGTAGAACTAAGCGCCGCTGTCACAGAGGCGCTGCATTTATTATTTTATTAATTTTAATCGCATGAACCATATCTCAATCCATGATAACCAACACAAAGTCGAACCCAGCTCATCATCTTGTTCTCTCAGCTGTTGATCGTGGGAATAACCGAACAACCACCTTGTACATATAAATCGATATCTATTCCACCTAATTAGAATTCATAACCGGAAACGCGAACCAACCAAGATGGCCAATCCTTTGACTCATCGTTATTCACAATAATACAATCGGCAAGGCAACGCAGTCAAATTCAAATCCAGTCTTAGGACCGTGAACTAGTATTCGTCTGCGTACAACATGTTGATTTCCACATATACATACGCACGTATACATTATAACATAGGTGGGAAACAACAATCGGGCTTTTTCTTTGTGTAATATATATTTTACTTTTCAAGTCGAGGGGTAATCTCCCCATACTTCGGTGTTACCATCGTTGACCTGCCAAACAATACCTCTATTGTCGAACGAATAAAATAATTAATCGATTTTTACTCGACATCTGCGAACGCGTACATATGTAACGTGTTGTTAGTAAAATGATGTGGACTTCTCGAGCATCGTTTTCAAGTAGGCATATTAATAACCACAATATTATTGGGTTTTAAGCCACATTTATATTAGTCCGGTTATGGGAGTGTTTTTTTTTCGACTCTTGTTTCAGGTTGTTTTATCATCCCAGTGTTGATGTAAGTAGTTCTAGAAACAAAATTGGTTGAGTGTAGAATTAATTATCCATCGGATTATGTAATCGATATGGAGGCTCTTTTTAAAAAAAAAATATTTTTCAAATCTTACTTTATTAAAATTTTTTTTACCAAAAATCAATTTTTTATTCAATGTTTTAAAAATTCAAAACCTTTGTTTGTAGAAATTGCAATTAAAAAAAAATAATTGCTGCAATTCATAGAAAAATAGGTGAAGTTTTGACAAATGATTGCTGCAAAAAATAATAGTTAACTCAACTCAAAAAAAATGTTTGTTGCAATTTATAGAAAAATGTTTGCCGCAATTTGTAAAAAAAAATGATTGCTGCAATTTGTAAGAGAAAAAAAAATGATTGTTGCAATTTTTCTTGCAACAATTGTTGCGTTCAAAGACAATATTCATTGCAACAAACTCAAAACAGATTGAACAAGATTGTTGCAATTTTTCTTGAAACAATTGCTGCATTCAAAAACAATATTCATTGCAATAAACTCAAAACAGATTGAACAAGATTGTTGCAATTTTTCTCGAAACAATTGCTGCATTCAAAAACAATATTCGCTGCAATAAACTCAAAAAAAGGTTCAAATAGACTGCTGCAATTTTTCTTTGAAATGGTTCTTGCAATTGAAAAACTTATTTGTTGCAATTGGGAAGTCGTGTGCTCGCTAGGAGCGCTAAAGTGTCGCTGTTTTTCACTGTTTATCACTGTCTGAAATGAGGCCCATGTATGTTATCAGTTGATAATGAAAATTTAAATTAATAAATTATGAATTAATTTCGTGTGTAGTGATTTTATTTTGAGCCACTTTTCCAAAATTATTGAAACCTCGCCCTCGGGCTCTATTCACTATCTTAGCGCAGAATTCTATCATTTTTATCACCATGGGCCTCATTTCAGAACTTCCATTTTCACCAC